>CAUYQG010271400.1:0-18135 GCA_963574415.1 Tarsius wallacei | reverse complement strand
GATTAGCTAATTGAGGGAAGGGAGGGAGAGAAAGAGACAGAGAGAGAGAGAGAGAGAGAGAGAGGGAGGAGGGAGGGAGGGGGAGAGAGAGGGAGGGAGGGAGGGGGAAAAGGAGGGAGGGGGAGAGAGAGAGAGAGGGAGAGAGGCTTATGTGTAGAGTGTGGATTTTTTTAAATTGTGTTTTTTTTTTACTCTTTGAAACAATATGTGAAAATAGTTCTCTGTAGTTAAGAATTTATTATTTGAAATTTAGAGCATCACTTTCTTTTCTGAAACAGTAAGTTACCTTCTAATTTATGAATCCCACAACCTTAACATGCAATGTGAAATGTCTGACATTATGGAAGCCAGTTATTTTTTACCTGGACATATCTTCATAAAATTTTAAATAACAGTAAAATGGAAGCTGTCTTTATTGAAAGTATATATTATTGGTGCAGAATTATATTTTTATTTGTATCATAAAATTAATATTTTAAGAGTACCGAGTCTATGTAGATAAAATTCTCTCCTGAATTACCATTTACCATTGTATAAATATTCTCAGAAGTTGACTATAAAACAATTTAGACTTAAATGAACTATTTTTGCTTCGTGGTACTCTTAGTTACTGGGGTGTTCCTTTGCAGATGCAAGCACATGGCTTTTATATATTTGGAAACAGTACGTTTTGGAAAGCTGCCAGAGAAAGCTTAAAGTTGATTTGCTGTGCCAACTCCTGCCCAATCCCAGAGTTGTAAGCTTTCCTTACAATTTATGAATTCTGTCTGATATTTCAGTACTTTCATCACTTTTCATCTAGACTTTTGTCACTAGGCTGTGGAATTACAGCCTGTTAGAGTTGGAACAAATCTTAGAGATCACCTAGTTCTACCCTCTCATTGAACAGAAGAGGAATCAGAGGCTCAGATGGAGAAAGAGATTTATCTAAGGTCACATAGAAAATTTTCTGGCTAATCCTGGAGTAGATCTCCAGATTCCCATTTCTGTATTCTTTTCTTTCTTCCAAACTTCCTTTCATATAAATGATACCAAAGATCAGAGGGCAAATGCCAACTACCATATTCTGTTAGAGACCGTGTTCATGCAAAATCTGCCATACTCTAAGTCTGTTTGCATTCATTTTAAAGCCATTCCTCAATGACCAACTCAGAAGGCATGTGTCTTAGTTTTATTCTTATGAGTACCATCATTCTTTCACTAATGCATTATTAACATGTCTTCTTTCTGTTCTGCAGAGTTCTCAGGGGAATAATTGTGTCCTGAATTTGGAAATGGAAATGACTGTAGGATCTATTCCTTTTAATCTGATGGCTAGCAAATGCTGCCTTTTCAGTTCTCCAAGATTCTGCTTAAAAGGATTGTTCAAAATAAATCTAGTGCTATTATAAACTCCATTCAATCCTACAAGGTACATGTACTTTGAGATTTATTTACCTTTTTTTGGAGGAGTAGAGTTTTCATTTTCTCAGCTTTTTGTTTTGTTTTGTTTTTAATCTGCAGGCTTTAATGTTTATTTGTATAGAGACATACCTTATTTTTCTTACTGGGGGCTAGTTTCCCTTGAGCTTGGAGGGTTCATCACAAATTACTTGTAAATCAAAATCTGATTAGGAAGTAATATATTCATCTGTAACTCCTGCATAAAAGTTATTCAAGTATTGTGACAAAATAAGTGTTGTTTACTTTATACATTTTCTGCAAATTCTAAAGATTTTGTCTAACTTAAAGACTCTCATGGAATCTTGGGGATTGTGGCTTGCCCACTGAGAGTATAAAGGCTTGCTAAATTAAGTTGATTTGCCTGTGAAAGAAATGCTTCCATTATTCATGTCAGAAGCCTGTCACATCAAATTGAGGGAGTGGAGAAAACCCTTTTTTATCAACATTTAGAACCAAGAAAAACCAACCATTGAGGGTCTGAATTTCAATTGGGGAAAAAGTCAGGCTGAAAGCAGGGTTCAAAAAAGGGGGGGCTGGGTATTTGTCTAATGTTGAAAATCAGTAGAGGAGATTGATTTAACTTTGGCTGAAACTTTTTATATAGACAGACAGAATGAAACTTCTTAAAGCAGCAAGTAGTACATACAATTTTGGTGTCTTTCATGTGTAAACTTGTCAAAAGTAGTTAAGCTAATTCAAATTTAAATCTCCTTGAATTCCTATTCTTGGACTCTTAATTTGTTTATTTTAAAGGATTTATAAATGCATTTCTTGAGGGTTGCTTTTCAAACATTGATGAATGTATTTTGTTTTTCAAAAGTTCAAGATTATAAGCTTGTATGTGATTAGTAATTGTATTAATAAGAGAAGGAAGACAGGTCAGTCAAACATCAGCACATTTGTTTGTATCAGGTATGTGGGCATTTGTCTCTGTGTGGATGTATTGTATACATGTATGCACACAGACACACATACAGAGCTTCAATGAAAAACAGGTCATTAAGAGAATAACATGACTTGGAACAATAAAGGGAAGATCATTTCCCAAGACAAAATATCCTCATGCAATATTAGCTTATTTTAGGAGGATTCTCTTGTATTTGCCAGGACAGTGAATTTTGTCAAATTTTAATTATTTGTAAAAACAAATATAAAAAATTTACTTGACTCTGTAAGAAATCTGATAATCACCTTTTTTGCAATATTTGATTTCTGTCAGCATATGCATTTCAAATGATCGTGAACCCAGTGAAATCAACCACAAAACAAAGTTTGTAATTTTTTCAGATTTAATCATTACCAACTCTCATTTACCTTAAATATGCTTCTGCCTTCATAATTGCATGTGTCATATATAAACATACATAAACATATATAAGCATATATGAACATACATATATATGTTTGTACATATATAAACATTTGTAAATAAGTACATGTATTTGGGCTGTTAAAATGTAGAATATCATCTTCTATATTTCTTTAATATATTTTAACAGAGCTTTAAGCTCCGTTTTGTATCAAGAAAACTCCAAAAATTAAAAAAAGAACAATTTAAACTGAAAAGATTCCTGCTTCCCCCACCCCTAAAAAAAAATGAGGTCTGATATCCTGTTAAAGAACAAGACAGAATCTTCCCTCTTTTTGCTGAAAGGTTCTGTAGTACTTTACCCATAAGTTGAATATTATGCTTAATTGATATTTGTGTTTAGTGGAAATCAGAGTTGGTTGTGGTGTTTTCAGTACAAAAGTAATTACTACTCTGATTGACTGCAAGTATGTGCAGGTTATAGATGGGGGTACAATGAATGAAATAGAGAGGCGATTGTACTGTGGAGGGCTGGAGAAGACAGGGATTAATGGTAAGCAGAATTGTATTTTAGTTTTCTTTCAGCAACATTACAATCTTCCTGAAAGTGAAAGCTGCTAACAAGGATCCTATAGGGCAGGGGGCTGAGGGTGGGGAGTATGGGAGGTTGTGAACTGGAAAAAATGGAGAACTATGTCAAGGCAAGAATTGTGTATCTATGTGTATTTACAAAAGTACAAAACAAACAAAAAACTTTTCTGACTTGACCTGTGCTATTTTCAGATCCTGAAACCACCAGAGGTCATTTCTATTGGGCATGACTCCAGTTTCTCTACTTTCTGGCTATTTGTTTCCAACTATGAGAATATAGATCATTGTCTGGTGAAGCAATCCAAATGGGTGTGCAGCAGGAACTGAGGACGGCATAGTGAACTCTTCAAGGTTTTCGTGTTTTTCCCCACAAATTGTTATGATTTTTAGGCATTTTGCAAGTGCCGGTAATGTTATTTTCTAATAATAAAATTTGAATGATATCGAATCATAAAATGTTACGGTTTTAGAGCTGAGAGAAAGTTTAGAAATGAGATGAAGTTAACAGTCTTACAGATAAGTAAACTGGCAGCACAGAGAAGAAGAGGGATAACAGAACATAATTTTTCTATTCTCAGGCAAGTGACTTCCCACTGATTTACACATGGCTTACTGGTATGGTTTTCCTCCACTTCATGTAAAATATCGAAATGGACCATATTAAATAAAAAGGAAAGGCCCCTGCGACCCTAAACTCAGTGATAACTATTCACAACCCCCTATATAAATATAAACATTAGTATTTTCACATTGTATTAGTCACACTTTCTTCCTTATTTAATATATATGCTGTTTAAAATGTAATTATATATAAATATATTATACTTAGATTTAATATCAATTTTGCTAGAGTACCTCACTGTATAATTTCTAAAACTTGTTGCTGTACATTTGGACAATAATTTTGCTACATTTGCATAATCTGTTTTTGAAATATTAAAAATAAATTGGACAATGATATTTTACTTATATATAATTTATATATGCATCACTAACAAAAGAATTTTTTTCTGTATGACCACAGCGCCATTTGAATTTTAGCTATTAAAAATAGTGCTGGCTGGGTGCCGTGGCTCAGGTGATGGCTCAATGCTTTGGGAGGCCCAGGCGGGATGATCACTTGAGGCCTGGGCAATATAATAAAACCTCATTGCTACCATTTTTTTTTTAATTAGCCAGGTGTCCTGGCAAATGCCTGTGGTCCTAGCCACTTGGGAGGCTGAGTTAGGACGATTTTTTGAGCCCAGGACTTCAAGGCTGCAATGAGTTATGATCAGGCCACTGCATTCCAGGTTGGGCGACAGAATCAGACCCTATCTCTAACAAAATAAAATAGGATGTTATGGGTAAACAGGCTCTGTAGCTGTTGCAGTAGCCAAGGTGTACTGACTGAGTACTGGCTGCCACTGACAGGAAAAAGAAACTGCCTGTCTACATTAACCTGGGTGGCATTGCGTTGCAGCTACAGGGCTGGCAGCTATGGCCAAGGACATCCTGGGTGAAGCAGGGCAGCACTTTGTGATGGGCCCAGAGGTTTCCCAGCAGACCATAGAAATCAAGGAAAATTGCAAGAACTTTGTGGACAAAATTGACCAGTTTCAGAAAATAGTTGATGGTTAAATTGAGCATGCTGACCAACTTGCAAAAGTAGCAGAATATGAGATGAAGGCCATTTGTGCCCTGAACTTGCTCAAGTCTATATAGCAAAGCAGAGAGAGGTTCAACAGCAGCAACTTCAAGTACTAATAGCAGAAAAGAAAATGAAACTGGAAAGGAAATGAAGCTGGATTGGATATGAAACTTTTTGTAATGTAGAAGAACAAAATGAATTTATTGACCAATTTATTTTTCAGAAATGAACTGAAAATTTTACTTTTATAGCAGGAAGGCAAAAAATAACCCCCTACCACCAAAAAACCCTCTGTGCCATTCCAGTCACTTGACTAATGACTTAAGTATTGTCATGTGAGATAGTATGTAAGGAATGCAGCCTTCTGAAGTCAGTACTGCAAGTTGGGGGCACTTATTTATTTATTTTTTGAATTAGAGTCTCACTCTGTTGCACAGGCTGGAGTGCAGTGGCATGCTCACAACCATCCCAGCATCAATCTGCTGGGCTCTAGCGATCCTTCCGCCTCAGCCTTCCAAGTAGCTGGAACAACAGGCACGTGCTACCACGCCTGGCTAATTTTCTTGATTTATTGTAGAGACGAGGTCTCACCACGTTGTGGAGCACTTAGTTTAAATGTCGGTGCACAGCTACTGCTTGTGGGTTCTCACCTCTTGCATTCTTAGTTGTAAGCAGTTTGTAATAGTCCATTGTGCATATGTACCACAGTTTCTTTATCCATTCATCCACTTATAGACACTTAGGTTGATTATATACCTTGGCTATAATGAATAGTGCTGCAATAAACATGGGAGTGCAGATAACTGTCTGGCATATAGATTTTATTTCATTTGGATGAACGCCCAGTAGTGAGATTCCTGGCTCATACGGTATTCTATTTTTAATTTTCTAAGGAACTTCCGTACATTTTTCCATAACAGTTGTACTAATTTCCAGTCCCACGAGCACATCCATTTTTTATTTTTTTCTTGTCTTTGTAATAATAGCCATCCTAACAGGTGTGAAGTGATTTCTCATTGTGTTTTTTATTTGTATTTCCCTGATGATTAATGTGTTGAGTATTTCTTTTCTTTCTTGTCACCAATCTTTTGATTTGTAATTTATTTTTATATTTTTAAATTTTAGATTCAAGGGATACACATGCATATTCATTGCAGGGACATATTGTGCAGAGGTGGGGATTAGATCTCAGGTAGCCCCTTTCCCACATGATGAACACTGTGCTCTGTAGGTAGTTTCTGAACCATAACTATTCTTCCCCCTCCCTTATTGCTGTCCCCAGTGCCTATTATTTCTACCTGTGTGACCGTTTAGCTCCCACATAGAAGTGAGAACACGTGGTGTTTGGTTTTCTGTTTCTGAGTCAGTTCACTTAGGAGGATGACCTCCAACTCCATCCATGTTGCTGCAAAGAACACGATATCATTTTTTTATGACTGAGTAGTATTTCATAGTGTATATATGCCACATTTTCATTATCTCCTGATTGGTTGATGGGCATTTTCGTTGATTCCACATCTTTGCAATTGTCAATTGTGCTGTGATGAACATTCAGGTGCAGGTGTCTTTGCTTTATAATGTCCTGTTCTCCTTAGAGTAGATACCTAGTAGTGGGATTGCTGGATCAAATGGTAGATCTACTTTTACTTTGAGTGTTCTCCATATTGCTTTCCATAGAAGCCGTACTAATTTACACTCCTACCAACAGTGTATATTAGTACAACCTCTATGCAAAGCAATATCTCCACATCCGTGCCAGCATCTATTTTTTATATTTAAAAGTTTTAAAATAATGGTCCTTCTGTCTGGTGTAAGGTTGTATATCATTGTGGTTTTAATTTGCATTTCCCTGAAGATGAATATGTTCAGCATTTTTTCATATGTTTGTTGGCCATTTGTATATTTTCTTTTGAAAGATGTCTGTTCATGCTGTTTGCCACTTTTTAATGCCTTTTTCTTGATGATTTATTTGAATTCTTTGTAGATTCTGGATATTTGTCTTTTGTCATATGTATACTTTGTAAATATGTTCTTCCACTCAGTAGATTGCCTATTAGCTCTGTTGATGGTTTTTTGTGGTACAGAGGCTTTTTTAGTTAAGTCCCACTTATTTTTATTTTTATTTTTTAGCTGCATTTGCTTTTGGGGTTTTAGCCATAAATTATTAAATTATTTGCCTAGGCCAATGTCCTGAAAATATTTTCCTAGCTTTTTTTTTCTAGGATTTTTATGGTTTTTCTAGGATTTTTATGGTTCAGGTCTGATATTTAAGTCTTTAATCCATCTTGAGGTAATTTATATATATGGGGAGAGATAGGGATCAAGTTTCATTTTCCCACATGTAGCTATCCAATTTTCCCAGCACCATTTCTTGAATAGGGTACCTTTTCCCCAGTGTATGTTTTTGTCTGCTTTGTCAAAGATCAGTTGATTGTAGGTATTTGGGTTTATTTCTGGATTCTCTATTCTCTTCCATTGGTCTATGTGTCTGCTCTTATACTAGTACTATGCTGTTTTGGTTACTATAGTCTTGTAATATAATTTGAAGTCAGGCAATGTGATGCCTCCAGCTTTGTTCTTTTTGCATAGGATTGCGTTGGCTATTCTGGCTCTTTTTTGGTTTCATATAAATTTTAGGATTTTTAGTCTAATTCTGTGAAAAATGACATTGGTAGTTTGATAGGGATTGCATTGAATCTGTAGGTTACTTTGGGCAATATAGTCATTTTAAGAATTTTCATTCTTCCAATCCATGAGCATGGGATGTTTCTCTATTTGTTTGTGTCCTGTTCAATTTCTTTTATCAGAGCTTTGTAGTTCTCCTTGTAGAGATCTTTCACCTCCTTGGTTAAATATATTCCTAGGTATTTTAGCTTTTTGGCTACTATTGTAAATGAAATTGAGTTCTTGATTTAATTCTCTAGTTGGTTGTTATTGGTGTATAGCAGTACTACTGATCTCTGTGTGTGGATTTTGTATTCTGAAAATTTACTGAAATCATTTATCAAATTCAGGAGTCTTTTGGAAGAGTCATTAGGGTTCTCTATAGTATAAGAGTATATCGTCAACATACAAAGATAGTTTGATATCTTTTTTTCTAATTTGGATACCCTTTCTTTTTCTTGCTTGACTGCTCTGGCTAGGACTTCCAGTACTATGTTAAATAGTAGTGGTGAAAGTGGGGCTCCTTGCCCTTTTCCACTTCTGAGAGGGAATGTGTTCAACTTTTCTCCATTCAGAATGACCTATAGTTTTTATTATTTTGAGGAATGTTTCCTCTATGCCTATTTTGCTGAGGGTTTTTATCATGAAGGGATACTGGAATTTATCAAATGCTTTTTCTGTGTCTATTGAAATGATTGATTTTTGTTTTTAATTTTGTTTATGTAATAGATCACGTTTATTGACTTGTATATGTTGAACCATCCTTGCATCCCTGGGATAAAATCCACTAGGTCATGGCGTTTGTTTGTTTGTTTGTAATATGCTGTTGAATTTGGCTTGCTAATATTTTGAGGATTTTTTGGGTCTATGTTCATAAGGGATATTGTTCTGTAGTTTTCTTTATTTGTTGTGTCTTTTCCTGGCTTTGGTATTAGAGTGATACTGGCCTCGTAGAATGAGTTAGGGAGTATTCCCTTTTCTTCAATCTTGTGGAATACTTTCAGTAAAATTGGTACCAGTTCTTCTTTGAAATTCTGGTAGAATTCAGCTGTGAGTCCATCAGGTGCTGGACTTTTTTTTGGTGGAGGGGAGACTTCTCATTACTGTTTCAATCTTGCTATGTGTTATTGGTCTGTTCAGGGTTTCTGTCTTTTCCTGATTCAAGTTTTGAGGGTTGTATGCTTCTGAAAATTTATCCATTTTCTCTAGATTGTCTAGATTGTTTGCATAGAGGTATTAATAATAGTCTTGGATGATCTTTTGAATTTCTGTCATATCAGTTATAATGTTTCCTTTTTCATTTTTGATTGGGTTAATTTGAGTCTTTTCTTCTCTTTTCTTATTTAATCTTGCTAGTGGATTATCAATTTTGTTTATCCATTTCTTCCTATACCTATTGACCATTGTATGATTTCTTTTGAGAAATAACTAGTTAGGTCTTTTGCCCATTTTAAAATCAGATTGGCTTCTGTTTGTTTCTTTGTTTTTATTTTTGTTTTCTATTTAGTTGTTTGAGGTCTTTACGTAGCCTAGATATTAACTTCTTGTTAGATGAGCAGTTTGCAAATATTTTCTTCCATTCTATAGAGTGTCTCTTTATACTATTATTTCCTTTGTTGTGCATTGTTTCCTTTTTGGTTTGATGTGATCTCATTTGTCTATTTATGCCTTTGTTGCCTGTGCTTTTGAGTTCTCAGACAAAAACTCCTTGCCCACTGATAATAGATTAGATATTTGTCCTTTCGAAGTGACATGTTGAAATTTGATCTCCAGCCTTGAAGGTAGGATGTTGCATCATGGGGAGAATCTCTCATGAATGGCTTGGTTCTGTTCACTTGATAATGAGTGAATTCTCACTCTATTAGTTCCTGTGAGATCTGATTTTTAAAAAGAGCCTGGCATCTCCTCCCTTATCTCTTTCCTTCTCTCTCACCATGTGATGCCTCTTCCCCTTCTGCCATGAGTAGACGCTTCTTGAGGCCCTCAACAGCAGCAGATGCTGGCAGTATGCTTCTTGTACAGCCTGCAGAACCATCAGCTAAATAAACCTCTTTTCTTTATAAATTACCAAGCCTCAGATACTCCTTTATAGCAATGCAAAACAGAATACGACACTCAGATGAATTTCACGGAGTGTTTCCCTCAAGTTTTCTTCTAGTAGTTTTCCAGTTTGGGGTTTTATATTTAATATTTAATCCATTTTGGGTTGATTTTTCCTATGGTGAAAGAGAGTGGTCTAGTTTTATTCTTTATTCAACCTCTCTTCATCCCCCACCCCCAAACACAACCCTTCCTGGGCTCTGGTAACTATCATTCTACTATATACCTTCATGAGATTTTTTAAAAAAAGTTTCTATGTATAAGCAAGAACATGTGAAATTTTTCTTTGTATGCCTGGCGTATTTGTTTATTTCACTTAGCATAATAATTTCTAGTTTCATCCATGTTGCGGCAAATGACTGGGTTTCATTTTTTTCTTATGACTTAATAGTATTTTGTTGTGTATATATGGCACATTTTCTTTATCCATTTATCTGTTGATGGACACTTAGGTTGATTCCATAATTTGCCTATTGTAAATAGTGTGCAATAAATATGAGAGTGCACATAATTCTTTGACATATTGATTTTATTTTTATTGAATAAATACCCAGTAGTGGCATTGCTGGATCATATGGTAGTTCTGTATTTAATTTTTAAAATTTTTATATTTTTGATGATATATAATGGATGTACATATTTTTTGGATACATGTAATAGTTTAATGCATTCGTATTACTTGTAAAGATCAAGTCAGCATAATTGGGATAATCATCACCTGAAATACTTGTCTTTTCTGTATGATAGAAGCATTCCAGTTATTTTCTTCTAGCTATCTTAAAATATACAAAAAATTGTTTTAAAGTATAGTCACCCTTCTATACTTTATACTTCTATCAAACACTAAGTTTTATCAAGCTGTCTATTTATACCCATTCATTAACCTCTCTTCATTCTCCCTTGCTCTCTTCCTTTGCAAACTATCATTATACTCTCTACCTTCACGAGATCAACTATTTCAGTTCCTACTTATGAGTGAGAACATGTGATATTTGTCTCTCTTGGCTTATTTCACTGAATGTATCATGCATGTTGCTACAAATGACAGAATTTCATTTCTTTTTATGACTGAATAATATTTCATTGTGTATAAATATCACATTTCCTTATCCATTCAGCCACTTAGATTGAGTTCATATTTTGGCCAATGTTAATAGTGCTGCAAGAAACATGGGAGTGCATATATCTTTTTGTCATATTGATTTCCTCTTTTATTGATATATGCCTAATAGCGGAATTCCTAGATCATATGGTAGTTCTATTTTTAGTTTTTGGTGAAACAGTGTACTGTTTTTTATAGTACTCGTACAAATTTACATTTCCACCAACAGAGAATGAAGATTCCTTTTCCTTCACATCTTCACCAATATGTTATTCCCTGTCTTTTTGTTAGCAGCCATTTTGCTGGGGTAAAGGGATATCTCATTATGGTTTTGATTTGCTTTTCCCTGGTGATTAGTGATGTTGAGAATTTTTCATATAACTATTGACCATTTGTGTATCTTCTTTTTTTTTTACTGAGTCACTTTTTAATTTTAATTTTTAATATTTTATTTATTGATTTTAGAGTTGTGGAGTACAAGTGTTTATTTACTACATAAGTAGGCTGCATGCAGGTGAAATTTGGGCTTCTAGGTGGTATTCACTTCCCTTGGTAGTAGACCAGGTACTCTTCATGTTGTCACGTGCCCCCCACCCTCCCCCTTCGCTCCCTCTCTCCTTCCCCTAGCAGTACCCAGTGACTGCTGATCCCACCCTTGTGCTAATGTGACCAGTGATCAGGGCCCACTTATGACTGAGGACATGAGGAATTCAGTTTTTTGTTTCTGTTATAATTAACTTAGTCTGATGGTTTCCAACTCCATCCAATTTGCTGTGAAGGTCATAATTTTGTTTTTCTTTGTGTTTGCATAATATTCCGTCATGTATATGTACCACATTTTCTTTATCCAGTACACTTTTGATGGGCAGCAAGGTTGGTTCCATGCTTTTGCTGCTGTGAATAGTGCCACAATAAACGTGGGTGTGCAGGTATCTTTTTGGTAGAGCAATTTATGTTCATCTGGGTATGTTTTCAGGAAAAGGATTGCTGGATCATATGGAAGATCAATTTTTAATTCTCTTAGAAATTGCCACTCTGCTTTCCATAAAGATTGTACTATTAATAGCTTACATTCCTACCAACAGTGAAGAAGCATTCCTTTTTCTCTGCAGCCACGCCAGCAACTGTTGTTTTTTGACTTACTAATGACAGCCTTCGTTACTGGATTATGATGGTATCTCATTGTAGTTTTGATTTGCATTTCTCTGACGATTAATGAGGCTGAGCATTTTTTCATGTGTTTGTTGGTTGCTTATATGTCCTGTTTTGAGAAGTTTATGTCCTTTGCCTACTTTTTAACGTTTTTTTTCCTTTCATTTTGTTTGTGTTCCTTATAGATCCTGGTTGTTAGGCCTGTGTCAGAGGCATAATTTGCAAATTTTTTCCCATTTTGTGGGTTGTCTCTTTACTATCTTGATGGTTTCTTTTGCTGTGCAAAAGCCTTTCAGTTTGATCAAGTCCCACATGTCTATCTTAGCTTTTGTAGCATTTGCTTTTGCGGACTTGATCATGAATTCATTGCCTACTCCAATGTCCAGAAGGGTGTTTCCTATGTTTTTTTTTTTCTAGGATTCTTATAGTTTGAGGTTTTATGTTTAGATTCTTGATACATTTTGAGTTTATTTTTGTATATGGTGAGAGGTAGGGGTCCAGATTCATTCATCTACATGTAGTTAGCTAGTTTTCTCAGCACGGTTTGCTAAAATGGTATCCTTTCCCCAGTGATTGTTATTGGTGACTTTGTTGAAGATGAGTTGGTTGAGAAACTTTGTTTTAACTTTCAGAATCTCTGTCCTGTTCTGTTAGCTTATGTGCCTATTCCTGTACAAACACCAGGCCTCTCTTGGTTATTGCAGCCTTGTAATAAAGTTTAAGGTCTGGAAGTGTGACATTTCCCACTTTGTTTATTTTGCTGAGGATTATTTTGGCTATTTGTGCTCTTTTTTGTTTTCATATGAATTTCTGTATTATCATTTCCAGCTCTGTGAAAAATAACATTGGTAATTTGATGGATATTGCATTGAATCTGTAGATTGCCTTGGGTAGGATAGACATCTTGACATAGTTGATACTTCCAATTCATGGGCATTCCATTTGTTTGTGTCATCTTTGATTTTTTTGAACAGTATTTTTTAGGTCTCGTTATAAAGGTCTTTTACTTCTCTGGTTAGGTGAATGCCAAGGTATTTCATTTTTAGGTATGTGGTTATTGTGATTGAGATTGTGTTTTTTATTTGCTGCTTGTTGCTGATGTATAGAAATGTAACTATCCTTGCACGTTGGTTTTTTTAACTCAAGACTTTACTAAAACCATTTATCAGTGCAAGGAGTCTCTTGATAGACTCCCTATGGATTTCTAGGTATAGGATCATATGGTCCACAAAGAGGGATAGCTTAACTTCCTCTTTTTGTATTTGGATACCCTTGATTTCCTTCTCTTGCCTGATTGCTCTGGCTAGGACTTGCAGCACTATGTTGAATAAAAGGGGTGAGAGTGGGCATCCTTGTCTTGTTCCAGTTCTTATGGGGAATGCTTCCAGCTTCTGGCCGTTGAGCAAAATGTTGACTGCAGGTTTATCATAGATGACTTTTATTGTTTTGTGGAATGTTCCTTCCATGTTGAGGTGTTCAAGGGTTTTTATTAAGAAGGGATACTGGATTTTCTCAAATGGTTTTTCTGCATCTAATGAGATAATCATGTGGTTCTTGGTTTTACATTTGTTAATGTGCTGAATTACACTTATGGTCTTGCAAATGTTGAGCTAGCCCTGCATCCTGAGAATGAAGCCCACTTGGTCATGGCAGATGATCCTATTTGTATATATTGTTGTATCCTATTTGCTAGAATCTTTTCGAGATATTCTGAGTCTATGTTCATCAAGGAGATTGGCCTATAATTCTCTTTCCTTGTTGGGTCTTTGCCAGGTTTTGGTATCAGTATGATGTTAGCTTCATAAAATGAGACAGGGAGAATTCTATTATTCTTAATTGCCTTGGATACTTTCAGTAAGATTGGTATCAGCTCCTCCTTGCAGATCTTGTAGAATTCAGCTGGGAAGCCATCTGGTCCTGGGCTTTTTTGGTGGGAATTTTTATTATGACTGAGTCAATTTCCTGTCTTTTAAGAATTTCAATTTCTTCTTGTTTTAACCTTGGGAGGTTGTGTGACACCAGAAAATCTTCCATTTCCTTTAGATTTTCTAGTTTATTTGCATATAGATGTTTATAGTATTCTTTGATAATATTTTGAATTTCTTAAGGGTCTGTGATAACATCAAATTTTTAACATTTCTAATTGTGTCTATTGGGACTTTCATACTCTTTTTTTAGTCAATATGGTCAGGGGTCAATTAATCTTGCTTATCATTTGTAGTTCTTGTTATAAAGAAACTACAGCATTTTTTTCTTGTTATTCCTTCCTATGATACTTTTGTTTTCTATATCCTTTAATTGTGACTTTATCTTAGTGATCTGGATTTTTCTAGGGAAATTAGGATTTAGATGTTCTTGCCTTTCTAGCTCCCTTAGGTGTGATGTTAAGCTGTTTATTTGTGAGCTTTCTATTTTCTTGATGTACATGTGCAATGTTATAAATTTTTCTCCCAACACTGCTTTCATGGCATCTCAGAGATTCTGATAAGATCTTTCTTTGTTTTCATTTGTTTCCAGAAATCTTTTTATTTATGTCTTGATTTCTGTGTTGACCCGGGAGTCATTCAGCAGCATGTTGTTTAGTGTCCATGGCTTTATGTGTTTGGGGGGATATTGTTGGTGGTGATATTTATTTTTATTCCACTGTAATAGGAGAAGATGCACGGTATTATTTTGATCTTTTAAAAGTTGTTCACATTTGATTTACATCTGAGAATGTGATTGATCTTGGAATATGCTCCATGTTCTGATGAGTAGACTGTATACTATGTACTTGCTGGGTAAGTCTTCTGTAGATGTCTATTAAATCCATTTGATCAAGTGTCGAGTTAAGGTTCTGGATTTCCTTGTTGGTTTTTTGCCTTGATGATCTGTCTAGGGCTGTTAGCAGGTCTTGAACTCTCCAGCTATGATTGTGTGAATGTCAATGTTCTCTCCTACTTCACTTAATAGTTGTTTTATAAAACCTGGTGCTCCTGTGTTGGGTGCATATGTGTTTATGATGGATATTACTTGCTGTTGGAGTGAGCCTTTTTATCATTATGTAGTGTCTTTCCATGCCCTTTTAAACTTTTGATTATTGAAATCTGCTTTGTCTGATACCAGAATAGCTATTCCTGCTCTTTCTGCTTTCCATTTGCCTGAAAGGTCAATTTCCATCCTTTAGTCTTGAACCTGTGGGTATCCTTTGTAGTGATATGAGTTTCCAGGAGGCAGCAGAATTTTGGATCATGCTTCTTTATCCAGTTGGCCACTCTTTAACTCTTCAGTGGCACTTTCAGCCTATTAGCATTTAAATTAATTATTAAAATATGAGAATTTGTCCCTGTCACAGGGCTCTTAGGGGATTGGTTTGATTTCTTAATATTCTTGTATTTATATATTCTTGTATTTATATATTTTCATTTTTGTGAGTGATCTGTAGGCTGTATTGAGTCTGTGCTTGCCTGCATTTTTGTGTCGGGTATGATTGTTCTTTTGTTTCTTTGTTCAATATCTTCTTAGGCATTTTCTGAAGGGCTGGTCTGGAGGTAGCATATTCTCTTAGGGATTAGATGCCTGGGAAGGATTTTAATTCTCCATCACTGATGAGGTTTAGCTTGGCAGGGTAGGAAATTCTTGGCTGGAATCTCTCATCTTTGAGAAAATTAAAAATGGGACTCCAGTTTCTTCTGGCTTGTAGTGTTTCTGCAGATAAGTGTGGAGCAATTCTGATTGGTCTCCCCTGGTGGATGGTCTGACCTTTCTCTCTTGCTGCCTTTATGATTTTTTCTTTCATGCTTACTTTGTGGATGCAGATTACAATGTGTTTTGGGGATGGTCTTCTCATGTGATACCTTGCAGGAATTCTCTGAATCTCTTGCACTTGAATGGTCACCTCTCCAGTGAGATATGGGAAGTTTTCTTGGATGACTTCATGGAATGAGTGTTCTATTGTATTCTCAATTTACCCTTCTGCCTCAGAGATACTAATCAGACATAGATATGACTTCTTGACATAGTCTCACATTTCTTGGAGGCTTTGTTCATTCTTTTTGAGGTTTTGTTGTAAGTTTTTGACAGACTGGGTTAGTTCCATATTTTGTTCTTTAAGCTCTGAGATTCTTTTATCTGCCTGATTGATTCTACACCTTATGCTTATTGTTGTGTTTTTAATTTTCTCGATGAATTTCTTCATTTCCAATATTTCAGGATGGGCCTTTCTGAAATTGATCAGCTCCACTTTTACTACCTGTATGACTTTAGTGATTTTTGCTTCTAGTTTCTCATAGTTCTCTTTATTAATTTTAGTTATCCTATCTCTGAGTTCTGTGACTGTCATTTGGGACAGGTCATTCTGGGGGCTTCCATTGTTTTTGTACCAATAGCTGCTTTTTTAGGCATTGTCTCTTTAAGACTCTTAGAATACCCTGTGTTCTTTTGTTGATTCTTCCTCATTTGTGAAAAGCAACTCTTCCCTCTTTATTTTTCTTCATTGCTTTTGTTCTTTTGAAGCTAGTTTATGTCTTTCTGTTCTAGGGCTTTTTCTGTTGTTCAATATAGATCACTCAGTGAGAGAGGGAGAGGTATTCACTTCTGCTCCATGCTCCACACTTAAAAAGGCTTTTCTGCTTAGAGATTTTACCATGGTTATCTGGTTGGGCTGGTTTTCAGTCCCAGTTGCAAGTACTCTGTGGGGAATGGGTATGGAGATGGGCCCCCTATCCATTGCTTGCAGTTTGCAGTCCAGAAACCTTCCTTCTGGGAAAACTTGGGCATCCTTCATGTTGTTCCCTTTCCATTCAAATTTGTACTCAGCACTTGAAAGAGAGTGAGCTCCCTGTCACAGGGGGATCTGTCCTGTGAGTGTGTGGGGCTGGCTGGAGATCCTTCCTAATCTGGGGTGGGGGTTTGGTTACTAGATGTTGGCTGCAGGTGCCAGCCCAGTGTCATTTGTAGGCAAGCTTTCCTGGCCTTGGATCTGGCTGCTGGGCTCTGTTGGCAGAAGGTATGAATTTGGGGGTTATCCAAGCACAGATTTGTTCCATGTTCCACTTGGACTCCAGTCACCCACCACTGTGTCCTGACCAGGACTCCTCTCATGTGGGACCAATGACTCATGTGAGACTGGGAGGGGGGAACCAACCTAGAATGTGTCAGAATTATTCACCCCTTGTTGTACACAGGCCAGAGCTTCAGTTCCTATGTGAGCCTGGTGCACAGTGGGGGAGGGAGCACCCAGATTCCAGAGTCTGCCATTGCGACGTTCTGCCTTTTGGTCTCTATGTGCTCAAAGAGACCTCTACTTGGTACAGGGTGCTTCACCCAACAAAAACTGTTTAGAGTGCTTGCATTTGTTGGTGGCTAGATTCTTAGTCTCTGCCTCACTCAACAAGTGAGGTGCTGATCTGCTGTTCCATGGTGGCCATCTTGGATCTAACCCTGGGATTGCTTTTTAAATTTTCCTACTTTGCTTTTGGAAATTAAGAAAGTCTATATTGTGATGCTAGAAGACTGATTGAATCACCACTGGCACCATCTTATTTAGGTTCTGTAATAATCCAAATGTAGCCCAAAGCAAATAATCTCCTTATATTTGTAGTCAAAGATTTCTATTTCTAGGATAAAATATGACAATAAATATAATCTCTTCATGTTCTTTTCTTCTATTTACCAATCATTTTATCTTCCTGTATATCTTCTTTGGAGAAATGTTTATTCAGATCGCTTGCCCATTAAAAAGAATCAGTTTTTTTTTTTTTTTTGCTATTAAATTGTTTGAGCTCCTTATATATTCTGGGTTTGTTTGTTTTTAAATCAAGACCTCACTCTGTCGCTCAGGGTAGAGTCCAGTGGCATGATCATGGATCACTGCAACCTTGATTTCCTGGACTCAGGTGTTCTTTCCACCTCAGTCTCCAGCGTAGCTGGGACTACAGGCATACACCACCATGGCTGGCTAACTTTTTGGGGTTTTTTTTTGTTTTGTTTTGTAGAGAAGAGGTTATACTGTGTTGTTTTTGCTGGTCTTGAGCTGCTGGGCTCAATCATTCCTCCTACCTCAGCCTCCCAAAGTGCTTCCAAAGTAGCCTGTGTCCAGCCTACTGGTTATTAAATTTTTGTCAGAAAATCAGTTTTCAAATAATTTGTTTCATTTTGTGGGTT
>CAUYQG010271396.1:0-28805 GCA_963574415.1 Tarsius wallacei | reverse complement strand
CCACGCCCGGCTAATTTTTTGATTTATTGTAGAGATGAGGTCTCGCTTGCCCAGGTGGGTCTCGAACCCGCGGGCTCAGGCAATCCACTCACCTCAGCCTTCCAAAGGTGCGGGATTACAGGCTGAGCCACCGAGCCCGGCTGTAATTTGAATTTAACCTAGACAATGGATTGGTGAATAGCAAAATGGAAGTTAGGCAGAATAAAAAAAGATTATTAAATTAGATCACATAAGATATAATATGACTCAAACTAGGTGGATAGTGGTACAAAAGAAAAAATAGATTTGCAATACACTATGAAGTAAAAATTGAACAAAAGCTTGATGATGGATTCAATACGACTGAGTGAAGAAACATGAGATATCAAGAGAAACTCTAAGGTTTCTCTTATAAAAGGTATTCTTTGTACAATGAGACAGTGACATTCTTTGAGGTAGGAAATATTGGATCAGTCGTGTTTGCTGTTTTAAGATGAAGCATGGATAATAATGGGGAAATAAACGAATGGAATCAAAGAGATTAGTTAGGAAGTTATTGCTTTAGTCCAGATTAACACTGTTTTTATTAGAAGAGATGACAAAAATGAAAAATTAAAAAGCTACCTCTCTAGTTTAAAGATCATTTAGGCTAAGCAATCTTTTTGTTTGCTGGTTTGTTCAGAAGTCGAAGTATAACAAAGGTATATGGCATGAAATCTCTAGATAAGTATTTCTCTTAATAAGTATTATGCCTTAATGATTGAGGGGAATTGATGAAGAAGAGTCAAGTGAAATTGATATCTCCCTTGTCAGATATACAGTTGGCAAGTATTTGTTCCCATTCTGTGGACTGTCTCCCTGTTCTCTTGATGTTTCCTTTTGTTTTGCAGAAGCTCTTTAGTTTGATGAGGTCCCACTTGCCTATCTTATTTCTTAAGGTATGAGCATTTAGAGTACTCAATAGAAATTGGTTGTCAGTTCCGATTTCCATAAGGGTATCTCCTGAATTTTCTAAGATTCTTATAGTTGAAGGTTTTATGTTTAGGTCTTTGATCCATTTAGAGTTAATTTTTGTGTATGGTGATAGGTAAGAGTCCTGTTTCAATCGTCTGCCTGTGATCAGCAAATTTCCCCAGCACCATTTACTGAATAAGTTCTCCTTTCCCCAGTGGTTGCTGCTGGAGGCTTTATCAAAGATGAGTTGGTTGAGGAATTGAGGCTTTGTTTCCGGAATCTCTATCCTGTTCCATTGGTCTATGTGCCTGTTCTTGTACCAATACCAGGCTGTTTTGATTACTATAGTCTTATAGTAAAGTTTGAAGTCTGAAGTGTAATACCGCCTGCTTTGTTTCTTCTGCTAAGGATTGTTTTGACTATTTGGGGTTGTTTATGTTTCCATATGAATTTTAGTATTGTAATTTCAAGGTCTGAGAATGATGTTGGTACCTTAGTGGGTATTGCATTGAATCTGTAGATTGGCTTTTGGTAGGATGGACATTTTAACAATGTTGATTCTTCCTATCCATGACCATGGAATATTTTTCCATTTGTTTGTGTCTTCTTGGATTTCCTTGAGTGGTGTTTTGTAGCTCTCATTTTAAAGATCTTTCACTTCTTTGGTTAGGAAAATGTTGAGGTATTTCTTTTTCTTTTTTCTTTTTTTTTTTTTGAGGCTATTGTAATGGGATTGTGCTTTTAATTTGGGTCTCTGCCTGCTTGTTGTTGGTGTATAGGAATGCAACTGTCTTTTGCACATTTATTTTGTACTTTGAGACTTTGCCAAAGTCCTTTATCAGTGCAAGCAGGTTTTTGACAGATTCTCTTGGATTTTCAAGGTATAGGATCATACCATCAGCAAAGACGGTTAACTTGACTTCCTCTTTTCCTATTTGAATTCCCCTTATTTCCTTCTCTTGTCTAATTATCTGAGCCAGGACTTCCAACACAATGTTGAACAAGAGAGGTGAGAGTGGGCAGCCTTGTCTTGTTCCAGTTTTTAGGGGAAATATTTCCAGTTTCTGTGCATTTAACAGTATGTTAGCTGTGGGTTTATCATAGATGACACTTACTATTTTGAGGTATGTTCCTTCTATACCCAGGTGTTTGAGGGTTTTTATCAAGAAGGATGCTGGATTTTATCAAAAGCTCTTTCTGCATCTAATGATATAATCATGTGGTACTTGTTTTTACTTCTGTTGATATATTTAATTACATTTATGGCCTTGCGAAAGTTGAACCATCCCTGCATCCTGGGGATGAAGCCTACTTGGTCATGGTGGATGATTTTCTAGATCTGTTTTTGGATCCGATTTGTTAGAATCTTGTTGAGGATTTTTGCATCTGTGTTCATAAAGGAGGTTCTACAAGGAAGTCAAATGCGCCAAAAGGAAAAAAAGCAGTCCCATTAAAAAGTGAACAAAATACATGAATAGACACTTCTCAAAAGAAGATATACCAGCAGCCAACAGACACATGAAAAAGTGTTCAGCCTCACTCATCATCAGAGAAATGAAATCAAAACCACATTGAGATACCTCCTAACCCCAGTAAGAAAGACCATCATTAATAAAACAAACAACAATAGATGCTGGCGATTATGTGGAGAAAAAGAGCACTTCTACACTGCTGTTTGCAATGCAAACTAGTACAATCTCTTTGGAAGACAGTGTGGCAGTTTCTGAAAGAACTAGATATTGACCTTCCATGTGACCCATCAATTCCCCTATTGGGAATATATCCTGAGAAACTCAATTCTACAAAAAAGAACCTGTATATGTATGTTTGTTGCAGCTTTATTCACAAAAGCAAAAACATGTAACCAACCATGTTGCCCACCGAATAAAATGTGGTGCATATACACAATAGAATATTATGCAGCCATAAAGAAAGACAAACATATGGTCTTCACAGCAACTTGGATGGATTTAGAGTCAATCATACTCAGTGTTCTATCACAGCAACAAAAAACAGAGTACCATATTCTCACTCATACGCAGACCTCAAACAATTAGAAAACTATGATAAAGGGATTAGCAGTAGTGGGAAACTGTCAGTGGAGGTGGGTGGGATTGGCAGTTGAGGGAAACTACTAGGGGAAGGAGGGGCACACCTCTTTAATAACGGTACCTATCCCTGAATTGCATCCCACATCTTTATAATAAATTTTTTTTTAAATGATATCTCCTAGATTTCTTGCTTTACAAAACTGAATTGTGAATTGTGGTTCCATCTATTTTGACAGAAAGCAGCGGTGGGGAACTGAGTATAGGATAATACTTACTTTCTCCTTCAGTAGTAATACCACAATAGCAGGAATGAGAGAGAGATTGGGAGAGGCAAATTTCTTCTGACAGAGCCAAGATAGACATGTCCTCTTACAATATGGCTTTTCAGCAGTATATTGTAGAGTCTGACAGGAGAACATTTTCCATCTGGTTTTTAAAAGAAAAGGTCAAGGAATCTTGCCAAGAAATACTGTTCCTACTCAAATATGTCACTGATTCTTTTATCTTCCAATAAAGTTTGTGATGTTGCCTTGGCTAGCACCAGTGAATTGCTGCTGCCTCTCTCTCCTTCAGCATGAGAAGCTTTCAAAAGAAAACCACAACCCCATATGGCAAAATTTTAAAAATCAATCAATGTAGCAAGTATTATGCCATCCGCACATTATCTAGAGGCGAAATCTAGCAAGGCAAAATTCCCGGTCAAACAAGAACACATTGTGCAACCACCTGAAAACTTCAACACCACGAATAAAAGAATGCAAAGGCCACAGCAAGGGCAAAGACTTGAATGTACTTATTGCTAGATATAGAGCATTTTTACCCCTTTCTGAATATTCAGTGATCAGCAAAATTTATACCTTTTTAAGAAGGGGAGAATAGTAATCATTTTCAACGGTTGAAACCAGGGAGATAGGATGCAGAGCTCAGGGAAATCCAAGCTGTGGAAGGCACCAAATCATGTCAAGAACAAGCTAATACTTCTTTTTTTTTCGGTAACAAAAAATAGTATTCTTTCTTCTCTTCTTCCTTCATTGTATTAATACAGCAAATATAGAGAACTTTCAATTTGTGTACTTTGTTTTCACTATCTATGGCTTACCAGATGGCAAATTGCACGATTTGTTGATCTAAAACTACAACATATGAATCAGTGGAAAGATCTAGGACTGTTATCAATTGGAGATAGTATAGAACACATGGACAAATAAAATAGAAAATGATTTCCAGGAATGCATGTTTTTGTCTGCTAATCTAGTAGTTCACTGGGAAATAGTATATTCATGTGTTAAATCATTATGACAAAATGAAATACTGATATTATACTAATACTATATTAATGGCATATCAAAGACTTTCGAGAAAGAAAACATTTCATGTCTATCCAACCATACAGAGAGCACAAAACCTTTTAGGGATCTTAGACTCATAACTTAAAGCTGTTTAGCACCAAAATGACTAGTCAATTCAGTAAAATTTACCACCACTCCCCAGACCTTTTATCAAATATTTAATAATGTCTTTTTATTCTCAATGGTTGACCTTTTAGCATTCATTGAAATGTACATATTGAATATAATGTACATAAATACAATAAAATACAATTCAGCCTAAGCAATTATTTTTTGTTCAATAGCATAAGTATATCAAATGAATAAGGCCTGAAATATCTTGTTCAATATTTATTTAAATTCTCATGTGTAGGCACAGATGATTTTTCTGTTTCAAATAGTCCTAAATAAACATCCTCAGTCATATCTAAACTCAGATAAGTACAATATAACATTTAAAATGCATTTCATTTCTAACTAATTTAACTAATGGAGTTTTAAGTTTTAAAATTTATTTTTTTTTCCAGATGCCTTATATTTTGCTGAGAAGAAAAATCAAGCTATTTTTCTGTGAGGCAACTATCTAACTGATTCACACTACAAAGGAATACTAAATATGAGAGGCAAGAACATCCTGTAAATGCCAATTGGGCTTCTGCCTACCTGTTGTGCTCATAAAAACAAAATAATCAAGATTATTTCCACAGGTAAAGTCATTTGTTCTTTGGTGGCCATTAGATCAAATAGAAAAAGCAGCTGATTAACTATTAGACTCTCAAACTTCATGAGTACTGGTCTTATAGTATGCTGCTCCCAAATAAGATTTATTTCCAGAAGCTACGGTTCTTAGGAAATCCTACAGAATCCAGAATAATGATCAACATAGCATGCATGTAGATCAAGATAGGATTTTTAAAAATACTGAATTAGGGAACACATTAAAGTTTGGCTTGCTGATATTTCCTAATTGTGATTCTTGGAGAAATACAATTTAAAATGGTAAATATTCATCCTTAGAAATAGTGCACTTCCTTATTTCTTTTTTAGCAGCTAATCAGCTTGTTCATTTTTATTTTTTCTCCACATAAGGCTAGTTGCAGGAAAGTTACTGTAGACTGTTTTTAATACTTACGTTCAAATATGTACTGCTTTCGATGCATTTGAACTACTCAAAAAGAAAAGATAGGGGTGGCTCTTTCTTGAACATCCCTTAAGAAACAGGCCAGTTATTAGTAGATTTGTGTAAGTTCTTTGGCATATGTCAAAGGACTGAGAAAGGGAGAATGCACAGCTTCAATGTCAGGACTACTGTGAAGTCTTGATTCCTGACTGACAGTCTGGGAAGTTGGCTACTGAAGCTCCTGCTTCCATCGTTTTTCTCTGTAAATTTTAATTCAAGTTTGGTGGAATTTCAAAACAAGATCATTGTGAGAGTTTCTTTGCCTTAGATTTGCAATAAGTACAGCGCCACTTGGGCAGGAAATGCAGAAGTAAGATAGTAACTAGAAGACAATTCACAGAGCAAGAAATAGGAATTGTTTGATGGAAAAATGTTCAGTCCTCAGAAATCATAAAAAAACTAACTTGAAGTCACAACAATAAATCACTTTTCATTCATCAAATTAGCAAGAATTAAAAGTACCAACAGCCTTTGCTGGCAAAGGAGAGATGAGGACACTTTAACCTGTTGCTTATGGGAATGTCAGCTAATATAAAGTCTCTGAAAAAAGTAACAAAAATGTATCAAAAATCCTTTTAAATTCTCATATCCTTTGATTCTGGCATTTAGAATTAATGAAATTTGAAAAATAGGTGATTATTAGATTAGATAAGCTATTCACCTTACACAAGGGCCTACTCTTAGGCAAACCACAGAGTAAAACCTCCAACTGCTCTATTGGGACAATTGGATCACATTGTTTCTGGGTGTTTGAAAGAGTTCAGTGCTATTGTGCTTGCACTTCGATCCTACGGGATTTTTAGATTTGAAATATTATTCTAAAATCTAAAAATTAAATAGATAAAGCAATGCGTGGATGAATAGTTCTTTAAGTCAAAGTCCACTGAAAATGCTTAGATCTGTTGTTTTATCTCATGGAAAGTGAATTCATTTAATTGAAGTAAATCTCCAAAGATCAGATTATTAAGTGGTGCTTGATAACAAGTAAAAAACAAACCAAAACCAAAACAAAAAACTGCTTTTCCCACAAATAGCATAGGACATATTAGAATAAATTCAGTTTATTTTAATCAAGTAAGAAGCCATGAGAGAATAGATTCTTATACATATCCTTCGAAATGTCAATGATGTAAATGTTTAGCAAGAAATACATTCACATGTTTTCCTGCCTAGCACCTGGGGTTGTGAATGTTCTTCACGTTGCTTCACTGCACACATATTGTTGAACTCCACTTTTGAGTCCTGTATGTGTTCTCATCTGGTTCCCTACATGTGCTGGATTTAAAAGGATAGACCCTAAACACAGCTAGAGTGGTCGTAACAGAGATGAGAATAAACTTTTAAAAATACATAAAATGTATTTTATGCCTTAGGGAGCAATGAATCACACATGTCTGACTGATTGAAAAAAACTACAAAACCACAATGTAAAAACTCTTGAGTGTAGTCCTGCATTCTCACTGCTGATTGAACACCAAACAATGGCTTGGGAAGAATGACATGAAGATAAAAATGTCACGATGCATTGCTACAAGAAAGAATCAAGTAGCCCCCTGGTAATTAAGAGTCTGTC
Source organism: Tarsius wallacei (assembly GCA_963574415.1). Classification (NCBI taxonomy): domain Eukaryota; kingdom Metazoa; phylum Chordata; class Mammalia; order Primates; family Tarsiidae; genus Tarsius; species Tarsius wallacei. Next base: position 21,740 of record CAUYQG010271396.1, on the reverse strand, counting down.
ACTTTGTCATGAAGAAAATGATCACAAGTAGTGCCAGATATCAGAAAAGGACATGTGCTTATCATTTCAATACTGAGGCAAGGGAACCCTAACTTGATTAAAGAGGGCACTTTGGAAAATAAGAGCACTTTGTTGTTTGATAGCTTGCACTCCTGAAAACATTCTTTTAATGGAAAAAACAAAAGCTGTCCATTAGTAGTCCCTATAAGAGTATTTAGACAGCAAATAGTGTTTAATAAGAGCTGTAGTTTAGGTCAATCCATGTGTTTCTGGTATCTGACAGTGTCTTTAGTACATTTTATCTGACAGATGCAACATCTCTCTTTTGACTTTAATGTAATATGGCTACTAAGAAATGCAGCTATTTTGATGCCAGTCTTTCATATTTTGAGACTTGCTAGAATAGCAACCACAGCAATGCAGCCTGTGCGAGAGTAACATGACCACCAAATCCTGCATTTCCTTAAAATATATTTAAAATGTTTTTATCCAAGTACTTTAAACACATTGTCTAATTAAATAGTGTTTATTTTGTATATGTAAAAACTAGCCTTCAAACTGGTCAAGTAGCCACAGCATAGAAGAGAAAAATAGGAATTTTCCCTAAGGTTTGTCAGACATTTACAAAGCTGATATCATTACCCCTATTGTACAATGACTTTGTAAGTATACTAGTATAAAGTCAAGATAAAGACCTGAGGTCTGGTGTCAGCTGTTATTGACTCAACATACGATCTTGGGAAAACCAGCGCTTTAATGGCTCTTTCAGTGTTCCCTGTCTACTTGTCATTTTGTAGGCCATAAACTTTTTACTACAGCCCCTGATTTTCATTGGTATGTGCTTCTCTCATTTTGCCAGCATAATACTTTAATAAATACATTTGGAATCAGAATGAATAAAAGGTTGAATTAGTTCCCACAGGCTTCTAGGATAGTTACATTTAAAAAGTCCCTCAGAGAATTAACTCAGGCAGAGATAGAGGAAAAGATCAGAATCCACTACCTCACATCCCTCCTTCTTATGGACATTAGTTTTATTTTCTGAGTCTGCCATTATCAGTGAGGTCTCTGGGACTTAGGGTGTAGAATAGAAGTGAAGAAAGCCCTAAACAGATTATTTCATTAATTGTGTTATCTCTGCTAACAGTCTCTTGCATTAGCTGGGGTAATTGAAAGTTGACTAATAACATTGAGGTTACTGCTGAAAATTGGTGGGACAAATCTCACAAAGCAGGCTGGGCGAAGTCACTAAAGACAGCAAATCACTCTTCATCCAAGAAATTCAGGAATTCTTGTTACCTTAAAAGGGTCATAGATAGTATTAAATGTGAGACAGGGCAAAAACATAAACTTGTCAAGCATCCTTAGGTGCCAGAGGAACTTCCACAAGGATTTTCAAACAATTTCTCCATTTTAGTCCAAAAAACAATCTTGCATATGGGTACTTTTATATTTATTTTGCAGATGAAATAACTGAGGAGCATGGACTTTAGCAACTTGCCCAGGACTATGGTTTAAGTGTGTTCTTCAAAGTTCATCTGTTGAAATGTAATCCTCAAATTCAAATGTTGATTGAAGGTGAGACCTTTAGGCAGTAAGTAAGATTAGATAAGATCATCAGAGTGAGGCTTTCATTGTGGGGCTGATGACTTTATCAGAAGGGAAAACCAGACCTGAGTGGATACACAGGTTCTTGTTCTCTCTATATATGATGCCCTTTGTCATGCAAGTAAGAAACAAGATAAGAAGAAAGCCCTCACCAGATTCCAGTGCCATGCCCTTGGGACATCCCAGCCTCCAGAACCATGAGCTAATAAACTCCCTTTCCTTATAAATTACCCACTTATTACCCACCTCCAGATACTCTATTATAGCAACTGAAAACAAACTAAAACGTCTAGGATTCTACAGCTAATCATGACAGAGCCGTCATGACTTTAGAAGCATTTGCTCTTTCCACTAGATGATGCAAAAGCATCTGGACTCTTTTAGATGGTCCTTCTTAGCTTTTGTGATTGAAGACATACATTTAACAGATGGAGAAGGGTGCAGTTTGTAGCTTTATAACAGAGTGGAATATTCCCTTATGTGAAGACAACTTGTCATGTCCCTCATTATCACTAGAGTCCAAACAAGAGAACAAACTAACCCTGGTTTAGAATCAGGGAAATAGAGGTGCTGTCTAGATACTAGCAGAAGTTGGTTCAACATATGATTAACTCACTTTAACAGCCCTTTGAGGAAAAGAGATTACTTTATCAGCATCTTGACAGACAAGGGAACTGAGCTAAGGAAAGTTGAAATGATATGTCTAGCATCACTAGGAGATTAGTTATAGTGCTAGGAATAGCCCAAATGCGTTTAGATTCTCCTTTTATCTTACTAACAAGAACATTACACATCAAACACAAAGCACTATAATATATAGCACCAGTTACATAGGGCAATTATTCCAGGAATGTGAGATATTACAGAAATATATGCTTCACAAAATTTTTAAAAATATGGCTTTCTTTCTGTTACAGTCATCCAGGATTTGAGAAAAAATTGATGAATATAGGACTTAATTTTAACAAATTAATTAAACTGTCCTACAAATTCCTTTTATCAAGATATTTCCCACTGTTGTTCTGCAGTTTGCAAGGGGTATGTCCAGAATCAGTATTTTATATCTGTCATAATCCCAAATGTTAATAATAAGTAAAGTGCTATTATAGAAATCCATGCATCAGTTCAAATTCCATCTTTTCTATTTCATTCAAAATAAGAGTTTGAAAAACAGACCGCAACTCTCATTTTATGCAGTCCAGGATTGCTCCTTTACTCATTGGCTTAGAACATTTTATTCTCTATATTAGGAACAACCCAAAGAAATTCCAGCACCAAGTACTTGGAGAGTACTTAAAAACTCAAAGTTTATTTGCAGAAGAAAGGATGGTTTTGATTCGTGAGTATATTAATAATGATAATACTGCTACTGTCATAAGCTTTCATTATGCATTGGGCATTATGATAAATTATGATCGACATACACAGTCTAATTTAATCCTCACAAAAAGCCTCAGAGATTATTGCTATTATTTATTATCATTCATATTTTAAAGGTACAAATACTGAGGCCCAACATGTGCTCATATTTCATGTACCTATAAGAGTCAGAGTAGGCATTCAAACTCAAGACTTTGACTCGTAGTTTGTTAGCTCTTAGCTAATGTTCAATGTAATTCTTCTGCCAAGGAGATTATACAGAAATACAGATCCAACATATCTGCTGAATAAAGCAGTCCAAATTCCCAAGTGAACATCAGACTGGGCTGTTAGCCAATGTACTGTATTATTCCTTATACTCTGCAATAAAGACTGAGTCACTGACTATCAGTCAACAGGCATTTATGGAGTATATACTGCATGTAGAGCTCTAGATAAATGACTGCAAGTGTAGCAAGAAAGACTGGAAGAGAAGGCAAAAATAATAAACTCACAAATCGTACAGTTTTACTAGCAGAAAGAGAGAAGAATTGACTACAAAAACTGTTCATAAGGTAAAATCAAGACTGTTTCTACGCAAAGGATATTTTGGAAAATAAAAACTGAGCCATCCATGTATTATTGAGATAGCAGCTGAGGAACTGTTTAGCAGTAGTGTATGATACGAATTGTTTGCTTGACCAAATGAATCATTTTAGCCCTAAACCAATATGCGTGTGTGTGTGTATGTATATATGTATTTGGGTAGACATTATCAAAACTGTACTAGGATGGTTGATAAGTAATTATCATTTATACCGGTTCTATAGAAATGGGTTTTTTGTGTTACAATTGGAATGTGTCCTCAACATTTGAATTAAAACGAGTATAACAATTCTTTGAAACAAATAAAATATAGTACATGAAGAGTTGAGCTTCCCCTTTTATGTCCTTGAATTTACCAAGACACACAGAGAAAAGGAAAGAAAGCAGAAAGTAGCCCATAAAATATAATTCATACAGTTGATATCATCTGTAAAGGATGATTTTTATTTTTTCACATGCAATTTGAAGTAACATAACCTTACTTTGGGTGTATAATGCTTGAATTTAAAATGCTGAAAGGCTAAATAACTAAATAGGTACAATTAAGTACAAAATTCATTTACAATAGTATCAAAATGTATAAAATACTTAAAGTAACTTTAAACAAACAAGTAAAAGATCTGTACAATTAAAATGATAAACCATTGATTAAAGAAATTGAAGAAGACAAATAAGTGGAAAGATAGCTCATGATCATGAGCTAAGAAAGTTAATATTATTAAGATGCTCATATTACCCAAAGCAATCAACACATTCAATGCAATCCTTATCAAATTTCCAATGTCACTTTTCACAGGAATTAAAAAACAGTTCTAAAAGTTATATAGGCTTTCAAAAGACCTGGAGTAGCCAAAGCAATCTTGAGGGACAAAAATGGAAGCACCACATTCTCTGATTTCAAAATATATTATTAAGTTATTGTAATCAAAACAGTATGATACTGGCATAAACAGCAACAACAACAAAAAAACACAGTTCCCAATGCAACAAGATAGAAAACCCAGAAATGAACCCAAGAATTTGTGGTCAATTGATTTTCAACAAAGGTACCAAAACACACAATGGGGAAAGAACAGTCTCTTCAATAGTCTTGGGAAAACTAGATACTCACAAGCAAAAGAATGAATTTGGACTCTTATTCCACACTATATGCAAAATTCAACTTAAAATTGATGAAAGACGTATATGTAAGGTTTAAAACTGTAAAATTACTAGAAGAAAACACAGGGAAAAGCTCTACAACATTGGTCTAGACAATGATTTCTTGGAAAGGACTCCAAAAACTAGACAAATTGGATTGCCTCAAACTAAAAAGTTTAACAGCAAATGAAACAATAAACAGAATGAACACATACCCCATGGATTACAAGAGAATATTTGCAGACCATACTTCTGATAAGGGGGTGGGGTTTGTATGTGTGTGTGTGTGTGTGTGTGTGTGTGTGTGTGTGTGTGTATGCAAGAAACTAAATACCCTGAGTAAAAAATGGCCATAAAGGATCTGAATAGAAATTTCTCAGAGAAGAGATACTAACAGATATATGAAAAAATTATCACCATCGCAAATTATCCAGTTAATACAAATAAAAACCAAAGTGAGATAGTATTTCACAATTGTTAGTATGGTTATTATCAAAAAGACAAATGATACGTGTTGATGAGAATGTGGAAAAAAGCAATAGTCATTTGGAAAATAGTATGAAAGTTCCTCAAAAAGAAAACTTAAAATAGAATTACCAAATGATCCAGCACTCTCACTTCAGGGCATATATCCAAAGGAATTGAAATTGATATGCTGAAAATATATTTGCACTCTTATGTTCAGTGCAGCATTATTCACAATAGCCAATATGTGAAATCAACTGAAGTACCCATCAACAGATAAATTGATTTTTTAAATGTAGTATATATACACAATAGAATACTGTTCAGCTTTTAAAATGAGGAAAATTATATCATTTATGATAACATGGATGAGACCGGAAGACGTTCTAAATGAAGTTAGCCAGGCACAAAAAGACAAATACTGTGTGATTTCATTTATATGTGAATCTGTAGAAGTCGATCCTATAGAAACAGATACAAGAATATTGCTTCCTAGAGACTGGGGATGGAGAGAGAAGGATGATGAGAAAAAAGAGAAGATGTTGATTAAAGGTTACAAAATTTCAGATAGATTGGAAGAACACATTTTAGTGATCTATTACACAGAATGATGATCACAGTTAATAATGGTGTATGGTATATTTTTAAATTGCTAAAAGAAAAGATTCTTAATGTTTTCACAGCAAAAAAGATAAGTTGGTGAGATGATAGATATGTTCCTTAGCTTGATTGACTCTGTCTACAATGTATACATATATCAAAACAACACATTTTACCCCATAAATATAAACAATTATTATTTGTCAATTACAAAGTAATTAATGAAAAAGTACTACACTGGTCATATTTTGTTATTTTTTAAAAACAATAAATGCCACTAGGTTGTGCCCAGACAACAAAGTGTAGGCAGCACCAATAAATGCTTTGATTGGTAAATGCTATTTTAACCACTAGTGAATGCATAGCTTATGTCCATACTGGATGGAGACTTTGTTTCAGACTCAGGTTTCTTTATGCTTTGCAGTTCAGCTTGTGCAACATACATTTGACTTTTTTAACCAAGTGTTGTTATTGTAAGGCTAGAATAAAAGACAACAAATATCAATCATATAGAAATATAAAAATGAAATTGTAATCTTAGAATATTAATTTTCTGGCTTTTTAAATTATCTAGACAGTGAGTTCAAATTTACATTACCCTAAGTTGCTTTTCAAAAACATAGGTGCCTAACAATTCTGATTTAATTATGTAGGAATTCAACGTGCATACAGGGATTTTTTTTTCTTTTTAGCTGCTCAGGTGATTTCAAGTGTGCAGCAAGTCTGCAAATTGCTGACACAGATTAAGTCAGAAATTTTGAGTGGCCTGTAGTAATGACTCTTCCTGAACTTGGACACTTGTATAACTGTGGAAAAGATATAACTCACTGAGGGGTAGCTCCAGCTTTTCAAAACAGCATCTTAGTTTTATAAGAAATATCGTGGCTTTTCGAGATATTTTTCTTGAAATGTAAATGAATTTGGGAGAGCCACTTTGTTTGTTCTCTCTACTTTTCAGATGATAAAGCAAAAATAAGGTTTCTTCTGAGATATTAAAAATTATGAAAATATTGTAAACTATCAGATAATTAGCATTTAAAATTATCTACCTGCTACAAAAGAGTTAATGGGAAATGCAAAGTAGAATATATACCTACGGCCACTATCTCTTGTTTGCATGTCTTCATGAATGTTAACCAAGTGCCAGACAGTGGAAGAACTAAAGACGCAATAACAAACAACACTTCTGCCCCCATAAATGCTTTTATTCTAGTTAGGAGGATGTGCAAAAAATAAACAGATAAACAAATATTATTTCAGATGATGCTAATTGCTATGGCAAAAATAAATTAAAGTACTAAGAAAGTATAGGAAGGAGAGGCAGCAACATTAGATAAAATTAGAGAAAAAGTCACCACAAAAAAGTGACATTTGAGCTAAAGAAAACTTAAATGGTGAAGAGTGAGCACTCAAAATAAAGGTCCTAAGGCAAACATTAGTTCAGTATATTTGATGAACAGAAAGAAGGCCAATGAAACTTATAGTGAGCAAGGAGAGTAATAGGAATGAAGTTGGAAAGAAGAGGAGTCAGATCATTTAGTATACTTACAGGCCATATATAGCAATTGGGTTTTACCATGCAACAAACCAACCCACATTCAATGGTTTTTCATAATTCTTATTTCCTACTGCTCACACATTTGTGTGATTCAGTTTGGTCTCAGCAGGATAGATTTGCTTCCCCATAGAAAGTGTATGCATTGGCTAGGGGTTTTTTGCTTCAAGCTGTGGCATATGGGAGTCTCCGCCTCACAAGTTTCTCATCTCTTCCCCTTGAGACATGAAGGAAATTTGCGTATGATTTTCTGGGGATGACAGAGAAGCCAAATGGTGAGCAGAAACAGATACAGACTCTTTAAAGCTGAGTGTTCAGAATGGCACATTACTGCTTCTACTTACATGGCATTGGACAAAGCAAGTCACCAAACCAAGCTTAAAATCCAGAGATGGAGACATACATTTCTTTCACAATGACAACATGGCAAAAATGTAGATACAGGGATAAATAAAAAATAAATTCAATCTGTCACACTACAGTAAGTAATTAGGAGTTAATTCTAGTTGTGATAGTATTAGAGTCTTACCAATTGAGTGACATGATTTAACTTATATTTTAGAAGAAACACATGTGTTGCTATATAGAGACCAGAAAATTAAGGGCAATGATAAAAACAGGAAGACCAGTCAAGATGCCATATTGGTAGACTAAGTGAGAGATGGTGCAGCTTTTTAAAACATTTCTACATTCTAAGAATTTTTTCTTTTTAGTTAATTGACAAACCATAATTTTATATATTATGAAAAAAGTAATATTTTGATATACATATCCAATGTGTCATGATCCAGAGTAACTAGCATATTCATCATCTCATACATTTATCATTCTTTATGTTGGGAACATTCAAAATCCTCTCTTCTAGCTATTTGATAATATATGAGACATCGTTGTTAATTACAGTCATCCTACAAAGCTACAGAATAGAAGAATTTATTTATTCTATCTAGCTGTAACTTTGTATCTGTTTACCAACCTCTTTTTATTCTCCCCAACTGGCTACTCTTCCCAGCCTCTAGTAATCACAATTCTACTCTCTACATTTATGAGCTCATTTTATTTTAGTTCCCACAAATGAGAGAGAACATGTGGTATTTATCTTTCTATGCCTGACTTATCTAGCTCGGCATAATATTCACCAGGTTCGTTTATGTTACCATGAATGACAGGACTTCATTATTTTTTATGGCAAAATACTATAGTATTATGTATATATAGTGCATTTTCCTTATTCGTTCATCTGTTGATGAACATTTAGGTGGATTCCATATGTTGATTGTGAATAGTGCTTCAATAAAGATAATGGTGCAGGTATTTATTCAATATATTGATTCACTTTCTTTCAGATAAATACTCAGTAGTGGGATTCTTAGATTGTATGATAGTTCTATTTTACTTTTTTTTAAATAAACTTTTTTCTCTTACTCGAACTCTAATCATAAGATCATCTCAATAGACGCAGAAAAAACCATTGATAAAATTCAACATTCCTTTATGATTTTAAAAAATTTCTTAACAAATTAGCTGTGAAAGGAACATACCTCAACACAATAAGACCACATATGACAAACGCATAACTAACATCATTTAAATGAAGAAAAACTGAGAGCTTTTCTTTAAAAACTGGAACAAGACAAGAATGCCCACTTTCACCCTTTTTATTCAACACAGTAATGGAAGTTCTAGCAAGAGTAATTAAACAAAATTAAGAAATAAAGGCCATACAAATTGAAAGATAAATTCACATTATCCCTTTAGGTAGATGACATAATCCTAAAAAGAAAAAAAAAAAACCTAAAGATTCCACCCAAAACTGTTAGAACTGATAAATGAATTCAGTAAATTCATTTGCAGTATAAAAATCTAACATACAAAATTTAGTAGAATTTCAATAGCAAACTAGCTGAAAATAAAATAAATAAAGCAATCTCATTGATAATCACTACAAAAAAATGAACCATGCGGTTATAAGTTTAACCAAGGAGGTGAATTATCTTTATAATATAAACTACAAAACACTGATGAAAATGAAGGGGACACACACAGAAAAGTGGAATAACTTTCCATTCTCATGGATTGAGAATGATATAATTTTGACCAAAACATAAGAGTAATGAACATGAAGAGAAGTTGTTCGACCCAAGACATAAGTTGTTTTACTTTCTGCAGTTTTAGTTACCAGCAGTCCACTGCAGTCCAAAACATTACATCACTATTCTGATGCTTTGGAACCATCATTAAGCAATATAAAGTTACTTGAACACAAGTACTGTGATACTGCTACAGTTAATCTGATAATCAAAACAACTACTAAGTGACTAATGGCAATCTGAGCAGTGTGGAGCAGGACAGTGCAAGATTTAAACACAGTACTCAGAATAGCAATTTAAAATTTATGAATTGTTTATCTATGGAATTTTCCATTTATTTCACAATGCCTACCCTTTCACTTTGCTTCATATCATAACATGGGTATTTTATTATTCATGTCTTCACAAGTAAAATGGTGAATACAGTACAATAAGATATTTTGAGAGAAAGAGAAAGATCATATTTTCATAACTTGTATTGCAGTATATTGTTATAATTGTTCTATTATTAATTACTGTTAAGTTCTTGCTGTGTCTAATTTATGAATTAAACCATCATAGGTATGCATTTCTAGGAAAAAACATAGTGTATATAGTGCTCAGTACTATCTGTGGTTTCAAGCATCCACTAAGAATTTTGGAACATATCCCATGCAGATAAGAGAAGACTTCTATAATTTGAACATAAAGTCTGCTGAATTGATGATAAATTGTATATGGGGCATTAAAGAAGAGAAAGAAACTCAACGTCTAATGTAAATGTTGGGACCATTTATTAAATGGGAGGAAGTTGAGGAAGGAAAACGTTTCAAGAGGCTGTGTTAAGCAGGAGTTTAGCTTGGAACATGTTAAATTTAAAATGCTTATTAGACATCCAAGTGGGGATATCAAATAGGCAGCTGAATATAGAGTGTGAAGTATAGCAGTAAAGTCTGGGCCAGAAGTATATATTTGGAAGTGCATAAATTAGAGTGACTTCAGCTGCAAGTAACAGAAGAGCCAACTGAACGTATTTCCAACAATCAGGAGAAGTTGCTCTCTCATATAACAAGAAGTTCAGAGAAGAACAATTTAATAAATTTAGTAACTCAGCTGTGTCATGAAGCCCAAGTTGCTTTTATTTTTCTGCTTTACCGTATTCAATGTGATGATTGGTTGTTTCATGGGTAAAGGATGGTTACTGTAGTTTTAAGGGTCACGTGTAGATGGACATATCAAAGGCAAAGAAAGAGAATGTTTCAGGGAAGAGAAAGTAATCAACTGAACTAAATATTACTCATTGTTCAAGTAAAATGGGAACTGAAAACCGACTTGGACTTACAGACATAAAAGGCATTGGTAACCATGACAAGAATAATTTCAGTGGCTCGGGTTCAAGAAAGAAGTGGTGGGTGAAGAAGAAGGAAACTCTTTTGAGGAGTTCTAGGTAACATGAGTTGGCTTGCAAAACATTAATACTATGATATTCAGAGGAAATGGTTCAGTAAGATATACACTGATGGAAGATAGCCATAATTGAAGCCTTGAGAGTTAGTGTGAGAGTGAATGCCTCAAGCATCATAGAGGTAATTAGACCAAAAAGATTACTCTATTATCTTCATCTGGAAAGTAAAAAGAAATATGAAATGATCTTTAAGCCCCTCTTCCATGGGACTATTGATAAATCCTATATGTTTTACTCAGAAGGGGGAGGGTGGGAAGGAGAAAATGAAAAATCACCTATCAGGTACAATGTGCACTAATGGGGGTGACAGGTACACTTAAACCCCAGACTTCCTCACTATGCAATGCATTCATATAACCAAAAACCATTTGTACCCCTAAAGCTGTTGAAATAAAAAATAAAATAAATGGTCTTGTAAGCATTTGGAGTATTTTCCAACCACACTGTAGTAGGGTGATTCTTGATAAGGCATGAGGGGCCTTATGAAAAAGCTAGTGTAGAATATCATGGAAAATACTGCCCTATGTAATTTACTTGTAAATTTCAGAGTACTGTATGCTTAGCCTATCATGTTAAATAAGTCATAGATATATTTAAAAAGCCAATCCCATTCCCTACCACTACAAATACATTTTTTCTATTATTGTATACAAATATAGATATATACATATCTATCTTTACATTTTTCTCTATGGGAGTGTGTGTGTGTTTGTGTGTGAGTGTGTGTGTGCGTGTGCAGGACACTCCTTTTTATATTATACACTGAGCATTCACTTTTAATTTTACTCAAGAACATTCCTTTTGGTTGATAACTGAAAATCTATACTATTTTTAAAGAATACTTGCATACAAATATGAGAAAAACAGACTCTGGACACTGTTAAAGGGGGGAGGGAAGGGAGAAGGATAAGGGACACACAAGCAAACACTGGGTAACAGTCCACTACCAGGGAGAGAGGGGGCTCACTAGAAGTCCAAACCCCACCTGCACGCAAATGACTTATGTAGCAAATCCTTACATGTCCTCCACAAGCTAAATTGAATAAAATAAAATAAAATAAAATAAACACCTGCATAATACTACATCAAATTTCCTTGATTTTAAATCTTTGACAGTCATTTTTGTTTGTTTTGTTGTGTTGGGTGCGTTTTGAACAATACAAAGAACACTCTTAGACATCCATATGTATAATTTTCTTTATGTTTGTGTGATAGATATGGAACAGTAGAAATGCAAAGTTAAAATTTTGTGCAATTTTATATTTATAGAGCTTGTCAGGTTCTTTCTAAAACAATATTTACAACAGTTTACATTTTCTTTAGCAATATAAGAGGGAAACTGTTTACTTTGAACTTCCTGATAATGTCAATAAGGAGTATACTCCTTATTCTAATATGTCAATTTGTGGGGGGAGATGTGGTCATCATTGCTTCGCCAGCACTGTCAATATAAATCACTTTTCTAGTGAGCCATTTTTATGTTCAGGTATGCACCATGTCTTTTGAATGAACTAGGACTTACTATGATTAGAGAATCACTTCTTTGGTAGTAGAGGCTTAGGCCCTAAGTACTGGGTAAAATACCAAGTTTAGACTAGATCTGTCTGTCCAAATTTAACAAGTAGTCACAAATTTACACTTTGGGGATTAAATCTATTTAGTTGAAGAGAGCTAGGGAACCACATAATAATACTATTTCAAAGTAAGAATCTGATCAACAGAGAGCCAAATTGGGGCACTTTTCATCCTCAGAAAATAACATCCAATATAAAAGAAATGGAGCAATCGTACTTACTGAGCAATTTCAAAAAAAATATTTATTAGCTATTGTGTAGACACAGTTCTAGATAGAACTTTAAACCTTCCTTAGATTGCCTTCACCATGAAATGAAAACATTAAGTAAAATATAAATTTAACTTTCCTCTACTATGTTTTGTCAATATTTTAACAACAATGTTGCCAATAACACATGTAAAAGAAAAGTTTGTAGATGGACAATTACAATGCCCAATGAGATGATATCTACATTATTTATATGCCTCACAAATAGGACCTTAAATGCACAGGAAAATCAATAGGATAAAAAAATCAATGCTCAGTTTATTCTTAAAGCTACCAGACTAAAGAATAATTTCAAAAGTACAGATGTGCAATATGATTAGGAGAATTAAAAATTCTTGAATCTTCTATTAAGGCACTCACTGCAAAGGCAACATTGATTTTTTTAAAAGGCTTAAAGTGTGTGTGTGTGCATATGCATGTGTGCCATCTATATTGAAAAAAATTAAAAATAATTTCTCTTACAGCGCAAATTTGAGTTATCTAAGTTTAAGTCAGTCACATAGATTTTTTTGCTAGACAACATTTGAAAAGAAGAATTCATAAGAAGATATGGAAGTTAAAAATATTGTTCTTTTCCCGCTAATTTATTCCTCAAAAATATGACTATTTAGGAGATTAAAAACTTTCGACAGCAAATAATCCATCAGTTGAATTTAAAACCATTCCTTAAATGCAACTTTGTATGTGTACTCAGATCTCAAAGCCCTGTGTGTTTTCATTATGCCAGCCTTCTTATATTGCTCTATCCCCAGCATTGTACATGCCTCTGAATATCACACTCCAGAGTAACTTGGAAGAAAATTCCAGCTTGTATAAATAGACGCTTTAAGTCTGGATTTACCTTGGTGTGACATCTTTAGCACACACTACCACATGATGCACAGAATCTCAGTGACTAGACCATTATGGGAACAAATCAAAGGATTATGAATTTAAATTATTTTGATAGTTTTAACTTTACTTTATTTTCTTTTGTGATTTTCCTGTGGGTTTGTTTTTCTTTTTTGGTTATGTTTTGCTTTATTTCTTTGTTTGTATGCATGTGATTATTTTTTAGATGTACTATGGAAAAGTAAAGAAAGTTTAAACTTCAAAGACACACAGACAGCCATGAATTGAATCTTGAACTTGTTATTTTCTAGTTGTACGATCTTGAATAAATTCATCATTTCTTTACCTGCAAAATAAGAATGATAATAGAGCGTAACTTATTATGTTATGCTATTATGAAGAGTAATTGAGATATGCATGTAAAATATGTAACAATGTTTGATACATTAGGCAATCACATATGTTAATTGCTGCTGCTATTGTTATTACTACCACCACCACCACCACCACAACTTTACTACATATGTTATTACAATGAAAGATAATTTGGTGAATTGGGAAATCTTATTCTTTCTTTTTTAGATTTCAAAGAGAAACTTACAAAATGGAGGAAACAGTGTTATTTAAATATCAATTTTTACATTATCTCTCAAATTATTATGCTTTTAATTGAGCTAATTTTCCTAAAAGCTTGTTTGAATTCAAAGACAAAGCAATTGATTAACTAACACAATTATTCTGCCAGTTACTGTAATGCAGACCAAGAAAACTGGTGGGGTAGAATTATTTATTTTTCTACTAAGAGAGGGCTAACTTGCCAAATAATATCTGTGACACAATTTCAATGCTCTTGCCATTCTGTGCTTTTAGCAAAGATCTTCTGGACTCTTTTGTGATGGCATTAAGAGAGTAATTGTTTTGTAAAAATTACTAACATCAATGCTTTTAAAAATGGTTTGTAATTATAATAAGGCACATTATGCATGAGATAAGACTTCAGTGAAGTGACCTTTCTATTTTTATTATTTGTAATTTTTTATTTTAAATATGTGGGCTACAATTCAGGGTTAGGTATACAAATGTTCATTTTGCAGATACCCTTGTTGATGAGGTATGCTCTCCTCTCCCCTGCCAATCCCGCACCCCACCTCCAGCAGTTTCCCTCTATTGTCAATCCTTTTCTTATAGTATTGCGATAACTGTTCAAGGTCCACTTATGAGTGGGAACATGTGATACTCAGTTCTTTGTTTCTGTGATAAATCACTCAGTACTACAGCAATCATCCAAGTTGCTGTGAAGTTCAAGTGACCTTTTTATCTATCTTTGAGGATGGGTTTGAAAAATGTAGAGAGGGTATAGTGACAAAACTAAAATTAACACATTTCTATTCTGTATTACAACTAGATAAACAAATGGACAAAGACAAAAATCAAGAAAGTTAGCCAAGGTTGTAGAGTTATTGGTGAAGCAAAACCACAAGCCCAATTTCCTGAGTTAAATCCAACTGTTTAATTTAATTACACCCCATTTAGCCAGTTAATCACTATTTCCCTTGTTTTATAAGACAATACAATTGAGACAGCATGCAATTTCACTGACTGACTATAAGTAGAAATAGAAACTTTAATATATTTAATTAAAAATAAAAAAGAAACCCATATGATATAGTATACTTAAAGTCTATTAAACTACCTTTCACTAAAAAATATAGCATTTGGATTTGTGGGGGGGTAAAAGGGTTTTTTTTTCTGCAAAAAGTGTTTCAAGGTAAAAGAAGCACTTTAAGAATAACAGAGTAAAAACTTCTGAATAATAATCTATTTTTTATAAAAAGCTGAGAACACTTGAAAAATATTTTAAATCAACATTTTCAAAATTTTGGAAATTAGAAAAAAGCTTACAGAAATCCAAGGGCTGATTATTAACAGCCAAATCTCTGAAAAATAGCAAGTTTTGTGATGTTTAAAATTGACCTTTTATCATTCCCCTTTCCTCAGCACTTTTGAAGCATTGATGTTAGTAATTTTCAAGAAACAAGTACTCCTTTAATGAAGTCACAAAAGAATCCAGAAGTAGTTGAAATGACCAATAGACTCACAACTGTAGTATCTGTGAACCACAGCCTAGAAACCACTGGAGTGTATAGAAAGAGTATAGAGATGGCCCATAAACCCGACGTCCTAAAAATTTTCACTGAAATACCTCACTTAAAGAATCTGTCATTATTAAAACTGACTTAGATTATGACCAGTGCAAGTTGTTTTATTCTTAAGGCATATGTTGTAATCAGACACACTTGTTTAACATTAAATAAGCTTGAGGTGGTGATACTAGTAAGGGAGGGAAAAGATTGACCAATAACCGTAAAAGGAGACTGTGGAGAATGCGATACTCAAAGGAACCTTTGAAAAGCTCTAGCGTAGTCTTAGGAATATGGAAAGCTTGTGCGGGTCTATGTACACATGCAGGAAATACATATGAAACTCCTAATCTCTCATTTTAAGCTGACATTGAGGCTCTGCACAAACAGAGAGTGAAGGCTAGCATAATTTATAAATTGACTATCAGAACACAGAAGTCATATCAGAAGATACATATGATCCCCTAGGCAAAGACTGGCAAACTTATTTTAAAAATTTAAGGAAATTTCTGTTCAATCACTAGCTGATCACAAAGCTAACAAAACAGAAGCATTAGTTTACACACCTGACAAAGAACATAGAGCTTACAAAATTACTTTAGAAAAATCTCTAAACAAACAACAAAAGCGACAATAACCAAGAGTAAGAACAATAAATTCTTATGAAGAAGTGGATTTGATTTCCTGACTTTCCCATTATAATATTAAAAATGTCCAGTATTAAGTAAAATATTGACATACAGAGAACCAAAAAACGTGTAACACACGCAAGAAAATAAACAATAAATAGAAACTTTATTTTAGGAAGCCTAGATGTTAGACTTAGCACAGACTGAATCAACTAAAAAAGTATATGTTCAAAGAGCTAATGAAAGCATATCTAAATAATTAAAGGAAAATATGATAGTGTTGTCTAACCAAATATAAAATATCAATAAAAAGATATGCATTATTTTTTAAAACCTTAAATAATAAGGAAGTCCTACCATTTGTAACAATATAGATGAACCTGGAGGGCATTGCACTAAATGAAATAAAGGTGTAACACTGTATGATTCCTCTTACATGAGCTGGCTTAGTGGACTTGTGTTGCTATAAAAAGAATGCCAGAGACTGGATAATTTAAAAAGTACAAAAATATATTTATTCACACTTCTGGAGTCTGAGAAATCTAAGATCAAGGTACCAGCATCTGGTGATGGTCTTCTTACTATGTCACCTCATGGCAGACAGAGGAGATCCAAACTTGCCCTTTTATGACAAACCTACTCCCTCAGTAACAACAATCATTCATTTGTAAGGGCAGAAATCTCAACACCTAATCTCCTCTTAAAGTTCCCAGCTCTTAATACTGTTACAATGGCAATTAGATTTCAACATGAGTTTTGGAGGGATAAATATTCAAATTATAGCATTCTTTCCCAGGTAACCCAAAGCTCATGTCCTTCTCACATTAAAATATATATATATTCACTTTATAACAATAGGTCCAAACATCTTAACTCTTTCCAGAATCAACTCGAAATTCCAAAGTTTAATGACTGAACTAAATCAGATATGAATGAGAGTCAAGGTGGGATTTGAGGATGGGTGTGGTGGCACAAGCCTATAATCCTAGCACTTTGAGAGGCCAAGACTGGAGGATTGCTTGAGCCCAGGAGTTCGAGACCAACCTGGGTAACATAGCAAGACATTGTCTCTATAAAAAATGAAAAAAATAGCTGGGCATAGTGGTGTGCATATGTAGTCCAAGCTACTTGGAAGGTTGAGGCGGGAGTATAGCATGAACCCAGGAGGTCGAGGCTTCAGTGAGTTGTTATTGTGCCAATTCACTCCAGCCTGGGTGACAGAGTGAGAATCTGACTTTAAAAAAAAGGCAGGACTTATTCCGAAACAAATTCTCCTTCAGCTGTGATCTTGTGAAATTAAACAAGTTATATGCATCCATAATACAATGATGAGACAGGCAGAGAATAGACATTTTTATTCCAAAAGGGAGAAACAAAAAAACAAAGAAAGAAAAGAAAAAGATAACGGGTTCTAAGTAAGCGCAGAACTCATCAAAGGAAACAGCATAAATTCTTAAGACTCCCAAGTAATATGCTATGAATCAGTGTTTTACCATCTGGGCACACTGCAGTTGTGGGGGCGGGGGGAGTGGTGTGGTTTGGGCACTCAATGTCTCAGGCAGCCCTAACTGTACGGCTTTGCTGGGCATAGCCCATGTCAGCTCTTATAGGTTGGAATCCTGTGCCTACATCTCTCCTAGGTTGGTGTGGTACATTGGTAGCTCTACAGTTCCAGGGTCTTGAGAGTGGCTGTATCCTCATTGCTCTACCAGGCATTGTCCTAGTGGGGTCACTCTGCAGCAGCTCTGCTTTTCCACTGGGCACTGCCCTAGTAAGCTTTTCTGTGGTGGCTCCACACTTGTGACAAGTCTCTGCCTGAACCCTCAGGCTGTCCACAACATTCCATAAAATCGAGGTAGAGAAAGCCATGTCCCCCCAGCTTTTGCATTCTACACACCTGCAGAATTAACACCACACAAACTCTCTCAAAGCGTATGGCTTGTACTTTCTAGAGTGGCAGTTCTAACTATCTCTGGGCCAACTTCAGTCATGGATAGGGCTGCTGAGGAGTGTTATGACAAAATGCAGGAAGCAGAGAGTTGAAGTGGCCCTGGGCCGCAAGCTCCAACGTTTCAAGAGTGACATAGGTCTTTTTTGACATATTTATTTTGAGAAGGATGGTATCAGTAGTCTTCAAAGTGACTTTAGGTACATTTTTCACTGCCCTGATAAATATTCTCTGGTTTTGTGTAATCCATACTAATTTTCTTATCAAATGGTTGCTTGGCCATACCTTTGGTTTCCTCTTCTGAAAATTATGTTATTGTCTGTTCAATAACCAGGCTAAAGATCCTTCAAATTATTAAGTTTTGCTTCAATATTAATGATAAATTTCATTCTAAAAACATTTTTTTCTCACATTTTACTTTTTGCAGCTAAATAAAGCCACACAGCACCCTGGATGCTTTGCTTCTTGGTTATTTCTAGGATATCCTAGATATCCGAGTTCATAGCTCTTAAATTCAGCCTTCAACAAAGCCCTTGGTTATGGATAAAATTTGTCTAAGTTTTTTGCCACTTTGTAACAAAGATGGCCTTTCTTCCAGTATCCAATATCTTTTTCCTGATTTTCATCTGATCTCATTAAATTTGTTTTTACTGTCCTTATTTCTACCAACATTCTAATCATAACTACTTAAAAATAATCTCTAAGAAGTTTTCAACTTTTCCTACAGTTTTTCTCTTCTTTTGAGCCTTCACCAGAATCACCCTTAATACTCCATGTGTGGGAATCTAGGCTTTTTCCACCTGCTCCTGAAAATTCTTCTAACCTTTATCCATTACCCAGTTCCAAAGCCACATCCAAATTTTCAGGTAATTGGTATGGCAACATTTTCGCTTCTCAGTACCAATTTTCTGTTTTAGTTTATTTGTGTTACTGTAACAAAATACCTGAGACTCAGTAATTTATAAAGAACAGAAATTTATTTACTCAAATTTGTAGAAGCTTGAAAGTCTAAGATAAAGGTGTTAGGATCTGGTGAGAGGGCCTTCTTGCTGCCTGCATCATCCTATGGTGGAAGAAGAGAGGATGAGAGACAGAGAGAAAAAGGAGTCCATACCCACCCTTTTATAACAAACTGCTCCTGCAATAATGGTATTAATCCATTTATTAGAATGGAACCCTGATAACCTAATTACCTCTTTAAGCTCCCACATTTAATTTTGTTACAATGGCAGTTAGATTTCAACATAAGTTTTAGAGAGAACAAACATTCAAACCATAACATGAGAAATTGATAATATTCAAAATTATAGAAGCAGAGAATACAATAGTGGTTTCCGGGGACTGAGGGGTGAGGAAAATGGTGAGTTCTCCAAAGGGTTTAAAGTATCAGTTACGCTAGATGATAAGTTTCAGAGCTGTGCTGTACAGTAGTACTTAAAGATACCATACTGTATGTTTCTTTTTTGTTTGTTTGGTTTTTTTTGGGTTTTTTTTGAGTTGGCGTCTCACTCCGTCGCCCAGACTGGAGTGCAGTGGCCGTTTCCGGCCACCGCAGCCTCGACTTGCTGGGCTCCGGCGATCCTTCCACCTCAGCCTTCCAAGTAGCTGGAACTACAGGCGCGCGCTACCAGATGAGGTTTCGCCTGCCTAGGCGAGTTTCAAACCCGCGGGCTCAGGCAATCCACTCACCTCAGCCTCCCAAGGCGCGGGATTACAGGCTGAGCCACCGAGCCCAGCTTGGATTTGAATTTTTAAATTACTTGTGACTAGTGACTCCTTCTACCTACTTTTTAAACTTAGAATGAAAAATGTCTATAGTTGCTATACTATGTCCACCCCACAATTGTATTTGAAAACAAAGTATTTTCTAGTTTCCCAGGTCTTCAGGTGGAGAGGATTTTTTTGTTCCCTATTGGATAACACTCATTGTATCAGTCATACCTGATTTAAATAATTTAATTGGTGAAATCTGAGACTTTTAACCTGAACATTTTAAAATGAAATGTTGGACAAAATTAGTTGATGGTTAATGTGTTGAGTCTTATGGAAAAATTGAGATGGAGTGAATGCATTTTCATGTAGGTTGGATATAAATCCTTGGACCAGAAATATACATGACCATGGTAGGCTGTGTAATAGCCACCAAAATATAGTAGATCCCAGTCCCTGGAACCTGTAAATATTGCGTTATGAAGAAAAATTGTCTTTGCAGGGCTGATTAAATTAACAATAATAATTTATGGTGATTACTCTGGATTATCTGGGTAGACCCAATCATGATTATCCCTATAAAAGAGAGATAGAAAAATATTTGACTCATAGAATATGTGACCAAGGAGGCAGTGATGAAGTGATGTAGTCACAAATAAATCTATGAGCTCGCAGAAGCTGAAAGAGGCAAAATTTCTCCTCCAGTATTTCCACTGGAGCACTGTGGACACCTTGTTGACACCTTGATTTTCCCTTACAAGATTGCTTGCAGACATATGACCTCCAAAAATGCGAGAATAAACTTGTGTTGTTTTAAGCCATCCAGCTTGTGGTCATTTGTCACAGAAGCCTCAGGAAACTAAAATACGTAATTAATATAATTGTGTCCTCCTTTGGTTTAATTTATTTCTAACCTTTGAATCTAAAACTTATCTCCTATAGATAAAATACAAGTAGATTTTGCCTTTGATGTAATCTGAAAAATTATCTTTTGATTGCATTGTTTAGTCTATTCACATTTAATGTTATTTTTGATATATTTGGATTTATGCCTGCCGTGCTATTTTTTCTATATGCCTCATGTGTTTAGTTGTTCCTCTAGTCTCCTCTTTTTTTTTGAATTAAATGAATATTTTCTAATGCAGCATTTTAATTCTTTAATGGTTTTTATTATATATGTTTTAGTTATTTTTAGTGGTTCCTTCCAGGCTCATAATAAACATCTTAAATTATTGGAATCCACTTCAGATTTGTATTAATTTATTCCAGTGAGATATAGAAATATTATTTCTGTTTACTTATAATGCTTCTCTCTTTACTCTGTACTATTGTTTTTACAAATATTATATATGTTACAAATTCAACAATTATTATTGCAATTATTTTGTTTACCTAATTTTACCTCTATTTTAAAAGCTGAACTAAGAAAGAAGAGAATGTATATATTTGTAGAGTTTTAGGCATTAACCATCTTTATTACCATGTCAAATTTTCCTCACTTGTTCCTGTGATTTTCTGTTCTATCTAATGTCATTTTCCTTTTCCAGACAAGTTTTACTCCCACTTACTTCATTTGTGCTATATTTAAATACATGCTACATTTCTAAATGTTATAGGTCCAATATGACAGTTTAGTGCATATTGCTTTACAGTTGCTTTCGAAATCAGCTTAAGAGAGAAAGGAAAATAAATATGTTTTTATACTGTCTTTTAAATGTACATAATTATCTTTATTAGTGCTCTTTGTTTTTTTGTGTGTGTGAGTTTGAAT
>CAUYQG010271391.1:0-12528 GCA_963574415.1 Tarsius wallacei | reverse complement strand
ATATTCTTTTTTTTTTTTGAGTCGGAGTCTTACTCTGTCGCCCAGACTGGAGTGCAGTGGCCGCTCCCGGCCACCGCAGCCTCGCCTGCTGGGCTCCAGCGATCCTTCTGCCTCAGCCTTCCAAGTAGCTGGAACTACAGGCGTGCGCTACCACGCCCGGCTAATTTTTTGATTTATTGTAGAGATGAGGTCTTGCCAAGTTGCCCAGGCGGGTCTTGAACCCGCGGGCTCAGGCAGTCCACTCACCCAGCCTCCCAAGACGCGGGATTACAGGCTGAGCCACCAAACCCGGCTTAACCTATATTCTTAAACTGATGAGAACGTTTGAACTTTGAGTCAACAATAAAGACAATCAACTATAATGAAATTTATCTCATATCTAAGTTGTCAGAAAGCAACAATCCCAAGATTGTCTATTTAAAACATGAATAGATGCATGGAAATACATTTCATTTAGGAGGCAAACCCTTGGAGCCCAAGCCTAAGATCTGGACACTTTTCACTTAAGGAAATAGATCAGCCTGAGCCCAGGGGTTCGAGACCAGCTTGGGCAACTTAGCGAGACCTTGTCTCTACAATAGATCAAAAAATTAGCCAGGCGTGGTAGTGCACGCCTGTAGTTCCAGCTACTTGGAAGGCGGAGGCGGAAGGATCGCCGGAGCCAGCAGGTAGAGGCTGCGGTGGCCGGGAGCGGCCACTGCACTCCAGTCTGGGTGACAGAGTGAGACTCCAACTCAAAAGAAAAAAAAAGTAAAAAATAAAGAAATATACCTGTGAAAAAATTAGAGAAGTAAAGGGTGGATTTAAAGAGAAAATCTGAAATAGTGACTGTTTTATCCATGTTAATGATCCAATGTCATTTTTGTGAAGTGAATAATCTTGTGGCTGACTCCAGGGGTTAATTCTGAATTACCTTGTGCAGAATCAGTGACTTGTACAAGAAAACAGAGGACATATTCATCAGATTTTAAGATGGAATACATTTTGATGTAATAGTAAATGTATAACATAAGCAAATTAAGAAAATACACAGATGAGTCTTTATTAAAATATGGTTCCTGAATCACCTCCATGAGATTTATAATAAGTGTTTTTTAAGACATTTTTTAGATTTCTTGGTCTTACCTCAGACTAACTGAATTAGAATTTATAATGGTGGGACCACAAATATTAATTTTAGCATGTTTATTCAAGTGGTATCTATCCATATTATATTTTAGCATCAATGGTCTGAAAAAAATGTGTTAAAGCTAACAAGGTACAATTTAACTGAGATACATACCAGGGTCTATTATGTTCATGACTGGGTAGACTGGCAATAAAAAGTATTTAGAGATTTTTGTTAGTAGTTAGAATGATGTAAGTTACATGTAAGATGAAGTTGCCAGTAAATATAATGTGATTTCTTCTAAGTTAATATTCACTAATCCATCCATCCATCTATTCATTTTTGTTATTTATACATTTATTCATTCAATTGACTCCGTGAAATAGAATTCTGGATGTTTATAATTAATAGTTTTCCTCTATCTCCAAGGATCTTTCAATCTGATAGAGGACATAAACTAATCTGAATTGCAGGACTGAACAGTAGTTGGCAAATTAAATGTTACATGGAGTAACTGATCCAGTTGGTAGCTGATGAAAGCTTGAAAAGTTGAGTGGGAGTTATCAAAGTGAAATGGAGGAGCTAAAGCAAGGACAGAGTCAGGAAAGTAGAAAGCATGTTTAAAGGTATGAAACCAAGTAAGAGTGTGCTTTTGGACTTGTAAGTTGTGTGCAATGACTAGAACATAGGGTAGTAGAAGAATAGTGAAAGATGAAACTGAGACAGTATTATTCTTAAAATAAGCAGGACTTTACTGTTACATTCATTATTTATATCCTACATGCTGTGATTCCTATATAATGAGATCTTATTTTGCCATATGGAGATAGTGGTGTGGAACAAGTATAGAAAGTCTAATTTTTCCCATATAAAATATGTTGTCAACTGTGGTATGGCAATTATGGTTATAGAATTGAATTTGTGAGTGAGACTTTATCTAAGATCTATAATTGACTCTTTAGAATGGAAATAATGCTTGCCACAAGACTCGTATTATGTTGTTATAAAGAACTATGACTGTTTCATTGTATTTTAATTAAATACTGACTGCTTACCTATAAGCTTTATTGCTTTAAAACATCATGGTTAATCTGACTATTGAATTAAGTTTCTCTTTTTTTCTTTAATCAAACCTTATCCTTCTGTGACATTACTCAATAAATTGATTTTACCAAGTCTCTTCCAATTTCATGGCCATATATCAGCATGCTTGATATATGGCCAAGAAAATTTATACACTGGAGGAAATTATTTAAGGTTGAAAGATGAGGAGATTAAATCTCAGTAGTAATAATAATAATAATAATATGGATTTTTCTTCAGTGAATTAAAGATTTTCTATAAATTAAGTATTATTAGCAAATCATAATTAACTCAAACAGATGAAGGCCCTCCATCAGTTCCAGTATTCTGGGTATATTCATGATATGGTATAAATTCAATGTTTTTTATCCTAAGTTCAATGCTAATATTTGTGCCACATTCAGGCAGGGAGGCAAAGAAGGAAGGATAAAAATCTTGCCAGGATGTATAAAATAATATACATGACTTACCAAAGTTTACTACTTACATTATTTTCTCAAAGACAGCAAACACATTATTAATTATTTCTCAGAAGCAGCAAATTGTAGACTCATGGTTGGAAGTACAAATTATGCAGATCTATAAAATATCCAAACACTGTGTCTGCTCCTCTCTTCCTCATACCTGCAATAAATATTTTACCTCCCACTCTGCTCGCAGAGTTATTACTTTAAAACCAATTTGATCACACTAGTCTTAAATACCTGTGATAACTAACCCCAAACATACACCTCCCCCCCACAATTTTAGGCTGACACCCCCTTAGACAGGCAGAAAATGCTCTTCAAAATGGGCTCTTCTTTGTTTTCAGTCAAATCTTTACCGGTCTCTTAAGTTTTGATAGAGAAAATGAACTCTTTCTTTACCCGCAGAAGAAATGTGTGTTGATGCTTCCAGGCTTTTTACATAACCCACCCCAAAAGGGAGTGAAAACAACAAAGAGATGTGTGCTGTGGGAATCTGCCAAAAGTCTGCTAATGACTGACTGATCTCAATATGGGAAAATTCCAGCTTTAGTGCTGATTCACTTCCTTTAGGCATTGCCAGCTGCTAATTTTGGGTAAGTCCTCTAAAGCCTCTGAATCTACTTTCTTGTGTATAAAGTTGAGGACTATTGATACTTAAGCCTGTCCACCAAGTGCCCATTACTTAGTAATTTACTAATAATTAGAGCAATACAGTTACTATTGGCAACGGAAATAGATGGCTAGAATGCAAACTAGTTGCCAAAAATATATGGTTGCCTATTTTACTAAGAATATCAAAGAGCCATCTGATGACTTTTTCTTGAAGAAATAATTTCTTTACAGAAGTGTCTTCAGTCCTCTTTCTACATGACATATTCCACTCAAAGAGAGAAGGGTTATATGGCTTACCAAGAATTCCACCAGACTTGGAAGGCTGAGATGGAGGAGTTCTTGAACACAAAAGTTCAAGGTCAGACTGGGCAACATAGTGAGAATTCATCTATTGAAAAAAAAAAAATTCCACTAGGAATGTGCTAACCTGCTTATCTGTGCATGGCAATTTGAATTTAGAATTTAGGAATTTAGGAGTAGAGGACTGATTTATAAATGGGACTCAAGTATAACTAAATTATTGTATTTTAAGTAGAATTTGTTTGAAGAGAAAATATTATAATGAATTCTGTTTTAGAAAATGGTATGTATATGGTGGCTATAAGGAAAGGGATAACTTAGAGATGTTTTCCTTTAGCCTCAATAAATCCAAATGTCTGCTCTGATTTTTTTTTTTTTTTTGTCAAGTTAATTCAGTTGTTGATCTCTTTAGGAAAGTTAACTGTAGCAGTGTACTCTTTCTGTGTGGCAGGGAAATTTTCGGTGGAAGAAGAAAGAAGTGCATGAAAAAAATATCTTAAGAACATTTTTTAAAAATCTAATTAATAGAAATACTTTAATAGCATGCATGCTTAACGTGTTTTAGTAGATGTCTTAGTGAAGCCTGAACTGATACGTAATGATTACAATTTCAACCACTATTATCTAAACAGTCTCTCATTCATGATTTCATTTTCATCTCTCCAGGACAGAATGACTTCTTACACTAAATTTTCCTATGCACTCAGGGTACAAAGCTAATGAAATTATATTACCCATACTTATATCCTGTTTTTCTCTCTACCAGATTTTTTGTTTGTTTGTTTTCGGCTAACTATTTTAAAGGATAGGTATTGTTTTGTAAAACTCAGGGTTTTATTTAATAATCTCTGTGCTAACGATGTGCTATATGTACTGTTGATAATAAATGCCTGTGATGCCAGGCTCGGTGGCTCAGCCTGTAATCCCGCACTTTGGGATGCTGAGGTGAATGGATTGCCTGAGCCCATGGGTTCGAGATCCACCTGGGCAACTTTGCGAGACCTCATCTCTACAATAAATCAAAAAATCAGCTGGGCGTGGTAGCGCATGCCTGCAATTCTGGCTACTCCGAAGGCTGAGGCGGAAGGATTGCTGGAGCCCATCAGGTCGAGGCTGCAGTGGCCGGGAGCAGCCACTGCACTCCAGTATGGGGCGACAGAGTGAGACTCCAACTCAAAAAAAAAAAAAAAGTCTGTGAAATAAATATATAAAAGAGTACAAAGAGTTACACATGCTAGAGATATCTTGCTATAAAGAGTCATTTTATTTTTATAAAGAGAAAACTGGAATGTTTCCTCTAAAACTGTTTCAAAAGGGGCTTCTACAATGCTTTAGTGTCGTATATGTATTTTGCATTGCACTTAGAAGTTACTCGCTTGAGTTCCCCTTACATAATCACAAAAGATGTACTATAAATATCATATGTGCGTGTGTCTTCATATACGAGTGGGACCCCCAAAAAACTGGAATTTTTTGTTGAAAAGCAAGCTCCTTGCAGTATAGGTTTCTGTCACTAGATAAGTGTTCCAGGACCCCATTGGCAACAGTGTATCAGCTAGTGTTGTTATGAGAGACTGTGTTCTTCTTCAGTGAATTTTTTTGGGGGGAGATTCTTTCAATGTGTTTGCCCATTTTATAAGTGATTTACAAGCACACCTGTCCACACCATGTTGAGTATTCAGCAGTTTCTGATCATAAGCAGGATGACCCCTATACCCCACTTTTCCTACTCACCCAATCTTGCCCTGAGAGACTGTTTTTGTCTGTTTCCCGGATGAAAAAAAATTCAAAGGAAAATGTTTTGCCAATCTGGAAGAGGTGAAACAAATACATTTTTAAAAATGGCAGAAGCACTAAAAGACATCAAAACGAGTTCAAAAACGATTTTGAACAGTGGAAAAAGCATCTCAATAGATGTTTTGCATCAAACGGAGAGTATTTTAAAGGTGACTCAAGTTTAATTATGTAAGGAAAAATACAGTTTTTAAAATAAATAACACTAGGTTTTGGAGATCCCCTTGTAACATCTACAAGGTCATAAAAAACATTGACTTTGCTGGTAGGAGGTTTTGGCTATCACCATGAAAGGAGTTTGACAGAGCCAAAACAGTTTGTTCAGGATTTTTGTGGGTTTGCAAATGTAAATGTGGAGTCCAAGAGGTCTTTCCCAACTTTGTGACCCTCAGCAAGAAGCTGTAGTTAGATCTGCAAGAGGACGACTTCATTGAACTTCTTGCTGTGCAACACAAGGCGATTACTAATGAAGATCTGATGGAAATGGAGGTCCAAAGAAAGGGTAAAGAGAGACAAAAGGAGGAAGTATCTGAAGAACCAAAGAGATTTGTGATGCAAGAAAAGGCAGATATATTTTCTTTATTTGAAGAGTCACTATTTGTTTTTGAGGCACAGGACTCAAACAGAACAGTACATGAAGGTTGCAGTAGCTGTTTAGAATGCAATCCAGTATCATCTATGAGAAAAAAAAAATCTATCACCTAGATTTCCATCACAAAATAGTTTTTTCGAGTTTAGATAGAATGAAATCTAGCAAGGAACAAGAACCTGTACCATCAACATAAGGGTTGAGTGAATGTGCAGCTTGCCCTCCATCTCCTGTTGCTAACTATCTTTCAGCTCTGCCATCTCCCACCTCCTCTCCCTCCAACAGTCAGTCACTCTTTTTGCCTGTTCACTCAATGCCAGCCTCTATAGGCCAGCTGTTTTACTGTACTGTACTATGTACTACTGTACTTTCAAAAGTACTATACTGTAAGATTTAAAAGCTTTTCTTTATTTTTTGTGGTTTCTTATTTTTCTGAGTGTTCAGCAGTTTTTGACCAAAAATAGCAGGGCCCCCATGCCCCACCTTCCCTATTCATCAGATCTCCCCTGAGTGACTTAATTTTTTTCCCAGCATGAAAAATGTCCTCACAGAGAAATGTTTTGCCAATATGATAGAGATGAAACAAAAAAACAGCAGAAGCACTAAAAGGCATCAAAAGTAACGAGTTCAAAACTGTTTTGAGTGGTGAAAAAGTATATTAACAGGTGTATTGCATCAATCGGAGAGTACTTTAAATGTGACCGAAGTTTAAACATGGAAGAATAAATACACAATTTTTTATAAGTAAATTCTACTTTTGGGGTCCCCTTCATATTTATGTATATATTAATATATATGAGCTCAAAAGAATGTATCTTTATATATTTATTAACTTTCAAAATCTTGACATCTTTCATGACAGATTTAGTAGATAGTAGTTCACAATCAGGACTGGTTGATTATAGTTTAGACTGAAACTATATTCAGGAAATATTGCTTATAGTTTGAATTTAAACAGGTAAATTTTTTAAGAAGAAAAAATTTGGAGCCTAACAATATTCAGTTAGACTGAATGATGTTTTTTCTCTGCTATATTTGTGATTTTTTTTTTTTTTGAGTCAGAGTCTTACTCTGTCGCCCAGACT
Source organism: Tarsius wallacei (assembly GCA_963574415.1). Lineage (NCBI taxonomy): Eukaryota > Metazoa > Chordata > Mammalia > Primates > Tarsiidae > Tarsius > Tarsius wallacei. The sequence goes on along the minus strand of CAUYQG010271391.1, from coordinate 5,490 downwards.
GGAGTGCAGTGGAACACTCATGTCCACCCCAGCATCAACCTCAGTCTTCCAAGTAGCCCGAACTACAGGTGCATGCTATCACACCCAACTATTTTTTTTTTTTAATATCATAGAGATGAGGTCTCACTAAGTTGCCCAGGCTGGTCTCGAACCCCTGGTCTCAGGCAATCCTCTCACCTTGGCCTCCCTAAGTGCTGGGATTACAGGCTTAAGCCACAGCGTTCGTCCTCATATTTTTTGGTTTTATACCTGTTTCCAACTTATGTTCCCTATGTCTGAAATGCTCACTTTCTTCAAAAGTTATGTATCTACACCATCTACCTCATGTTAGTTCTTCTCAAATGCTACTTATTCCAGGAGTCTTGCCTAATCTTCTCATGTGGAAACAGTACGCATGGTCATATTAACTGTATATTTATCTCTTACGATATATAACAGTTCTATTTTCTGTAAAAGTTATTATACATGCCTTTACATTTAGACTATAACCTTATTGAGAATTGGGGAAATTTATGATTTATTTATATATTCTTGATTTATAGATTTTAAAAAATTTTCTCTTTTTTTCTTTTCTTTTCTTTTTTTTTTTTTTTTTGAGTTGAGGTTTCACTCTGATACCCAGATTGGACTGCTGTGGTACACTCATGGATCACTGCAGCCTTGACCTTCTGAGCTCAAGTACTACTCCTGCCTCAGCCTCAGGAGCCAGGACTACATGTGTGCACCACCACATTCAACTTTTTTCTTTATTTTTCTGAAGAAACAAACCATCACTGTGTTGCCTCAGGGCTGATCTTGAGGCACAAGTAGTCTTCCCACCTCAGCCTCCCAAAGTGTTAGGATTACAGATGAGAGCCACCATGCCCAGCTAGGTTTACTTCATAAAGAACTAACACAGAGTAAATAATAAATATGTCTTATAATTATAAAAAAGAAGAAAAATATACATTTCAAAATAGGGCAGAATTTAATGACATTGACTTCCTAAACTTAATAGAGACATTGCTAATATATCAATAAAAATAGATTATTTAAAAATAAACAGTTTATAAAGTTTCCTATAAACACAATACTTAATAATAGATCACTTATAAAATCCTAGATTCAGAACAAGAATTATTGCTTGAAAAAAAGTTTATGCAAGCTAATATAGATAATAAAGAAAATCAGCTCTACTACCTTGTGGCAAGCATTCTAAAACTGTCAAACACTTTCAACTAATTATAAGATGATCTAATAGTAATAACAGAAAAATAATATTAATTATGAATACAATTAAAAATTAAAACAGAAAAACTAAAAAATATATTCTGGTTTAAACAATCAGGTGTTGTCAAGCAAGTTTTAGAACCTATGGTTTATCATAAACTTAATTTACACATTTTTTTCATTAAAATGACCTGAGATGTAGGTAACCTGTCTTTTCCCATAATTTGATCCTGTGTGGAGTTCTTTTTCCTCCCATTATCTACCAGCAAATGTAAATACTATAAATAAATGTGATTAAAGCGATTATAATGACTGAAGTATTATGGGTTGATATATTTAGTGGGAAAATCATGTCTATAAAAGAGAATTCATAGCATCGAAAACCTTAATACAGATTTTTTTTTTAATTTAAAAGGGCCAGACATAGTGGCTTACACCTGTAATCCCAGCACTTTGGGAGACTGATGTAGGAGGATTGCTTGAGCCTAAGAGTTTAAGACCAGACTGGGCAACACAATCAGACCTCATCTATACCAAAAGTAAATAAATAAATAAATAAATACCCTAGAGCTGTTTGGAATATATATATATATTTGTCCAATCTTAGGAGCTTTCAAAGCCTAAAGATAACTTTTAATATGATACCGACGTTACTTGTGGTAATCAAAGAACATTTTGCTCCTTTGTGAAAATCTGTTTCAACTTGTTTGCAAGACTGGTGTCCAATGAAAGCTAGATATTTGAAATGTGTTTTGATGTCACTAATCTAATCAGCAAAATTTCAGTAGAAGCCCTTTTACAAATTCTGTTATTATTTCCAATTTTACTTATTCATCTCTTAAAAGAAAGGGTTTGATTTTGCAATTTAAATACTTTAATTTTCACTCATAATTATAGCTTATTTATAACATTTATTCATCAAAGTCAGCATGGACATTTTAGAAAATCATATGTGTATTGGATAATTAAATCTGTTTAAATATGGAATTAGTTAAACCTGACAAATTTCTATTAACACTTACAGAAATATAGAATGATATGTACCATAAAAACAGGAGCAAAGAAACCCAGATTATTTTCAAAGATTCTTGATTTCTTACTTGTATAAGTATCTTACATAGATAGCCACAGTGATTGTCATAATTTTTTGTGTTGAGAAAACTAGTTATAAGTATTTCTAAATAATGAATCAGAGTCTTCCAGAGGAATGACCTGGAAGAAGGCAACATTTAATTGTGCTCAGACCATTGTAATCTCATAAACCAATACCTGATAATGCCCAATTTATTTGAAATATATTGTGGTAATTTACTACTGTTGTATCTCTAGAACTTATTAAAATAAAAGAAGAACATTTGTAAATTCTATGGGAATTTTCAGCTCTTAAAGGAAGAGTTTCTTTATTCAGAGTTTTACAGCAGAGAACACGGAGGACTTTAAGAATTGTACTGGAATATAAATGAAATCTGTGGGGCATGCTTAACTAATTTAGCTGTGAAACAGATTTAATTAGTCAATCATCTAATAAACATGAGAATTCATAAACAGTGCACATCTGATTATGTTGAATAAAAGTTGCAAATTGACTATATTCATAACAGATGATTGAAACATCATTAACGATATATAAATGATAAATTGTTTTATTAGAATTTTAAAGAGGAAAAAATAATTAAAGAAAGAATTGTGAAGATATTAGGCAGTTTGAGTTCATTTAGCCACAAAGCTGTAATATGACTGTTTCTTCCTTCTCTCCCTTTTCCAAATTTGGTAGAACATTGTAAAAATGGCATCAGATAATTTAAAGAATGTGTTTTTTGTCTCATTTACGAGATTCTGGAAGAAATGTTTGGTGGACATTTCTATCTTTACAATAAAATTAATGACATTTAACTTTCCCAAGCCATTTAATTTCTCTAACACAATGTGTATTATGTATTGTCCTGAACAATTGGCACGATTTAATTAAAAAGAAGTTTAGCTACCGCATTCTTGTAAGGTATGCTTGTACTTCATTGTTTCAGTGTGGTCTTTGAAAAAGAACAGGCAGTTATTCTCAATACCTATATCATATATAATTTACATGTATGTATATGCTAATATATATAAATACAAATATCTGATTGATATGCATAACACCATAATATTTTATAAATGTATAATTTTACTCATGCTATCAACAAAATAACTCATTATATTTTCATATTCACGATGAATTGCTTATAGCATCTCATCAATAGAATGTGATGTGTATAAAATCTTTTCAAGATGGCAATACAGAATAACTGCTCCAATGGAGGCAGAGATTATATACATTTGAGAGATAAATTATATTATTTTTAGTGTATTTATGTACACAGCCTTGTTCTTTATGGTATACATTTCTGAAATTGTGTACCTTCTTGCTTTTGGTGAAAATTTGGTATTAATTTTTACAGTAATAATCTTTTCCGTTTTTCTACTCAAAAGTGACTTTTATCTTCGTTTCTTTTAACCCATATAAATTATATTCTATTTAATGTAGAATTTAATTTAAAACCTGAGCTGAAAGTATTTAAACCAATACTTGTATTAATTTTAGTGAGAAAGGACAGAGACCTCCTAAAGTTTTAAGTAATGATCAACATCACTAAATGAAGACTAAGAACAACAAAAACTTTTTCCTACTCTATTATATATTTTCTACTTATTGCATTTATCCTATGGTCAATTTATATCAAATTATCTGGAATATAATTCAATAGATTTGTTTTCAGAGTAACTTAAAAACTATACCCTTTTGCATGTTAATATACCATTTTTCACTGAAACCTACTGAACATTCTGAAGAATGAAAACATAGATTTATTCATTTTTTAAAAAGTGGCTTATTTTCCCTATCCAAATTCATATAATCAATCTGACACAGATTTTGGCTTTCCAAACACTATACTGTTCTGTAATTTTCTTCATTCAGTTGTAACTTATATGATTCTCTACCCCCATTAGATGCATCTTGCTCTAGTCTTGTCTTTCTAAAATACTTTCCATTCTATAGCTTTTCATTCTGAACCAAAGACTACTTGTGCCTATCAGTGTTGCAGACATAGAAGCAGAGATCAAGGTTAGTAGCACATGTGTGTTCTGTCAATCTACTTGCCTTGGCTGACATCTCAAGTGTAATATTATAATGATTTATGGATTGGATGATAATTCTGAGGTAGAGAGTCACTATATGATCATACTTCATACAATAGACCAATAATTTTGAGGTTGCCAGAGAGGCCATGTGATGTTTTTATTAAAAAAGATCAGTGTCTCCAAATACAGTTTCACTGTGTACTGTACTTAGAATTTGGCAACTTTCAAGAAAATTTTGTTTTTTTGGCAGTAGAGGAGAGCACAAATGACATAGGATTCAGAGTAAAAGAAGTTGGATATTGTGTTTTACTTATCCTTTAACACCCTAGCTCTATGACCTTGGGCAAGTCTTAGATTTCTTATCGACCAAGTGGGCACAACACTAACTTACCTGCTTACTTTTCAGGATTATCGTGACAATTAAACAGAGGAGACTGTGAAGACACTAAAAAATTTAAGCCACACTATATAGATATACTTTATATTCAATATCAATGCAAACATTATTATCAATGCAGGAATATATAACTATCCATTCTCTCCCTTTCCATTGTAGGGCAAGGATGAAATTTTGTCTTTATATCCTCCATAGCATCAATTTCGCCAGGTGACATTAAGTGTATTATCAATAAATCAATAAATATTAGATGGAATAAATTGTGATTTATTATTCCATAATGCCCGATAAAGAAAAATTAATGATATTCTAATATATATATTCCATATATGTATTATATTTGGACGTATCTGGGGGAAAAAGAGGCAATAATTAAAAAATATGCTCAATAATATGTTGGTAAATTCTCGCAACCAGATTTCCAGGAAAGTCAACTTTGGGAGTCCAGTTTCAGCATTTGCCAATTTATTTCCATAGGATAAATACTTTTGACATTAATGAAGGTGGAGTTAAAAAAAGATGTGCAGTAACACATGATTATGCAGTATTTCTACAAAACAGGCATAACTGATGTAGATAGTTTCAAAAGCATAGACAAGAGGAAAATGTAAGCCGGGCTTGGCGGCTCAGCCTGTAATCCCGCACCTTTGGGAGGCTGAGGTGAGTGGATTGCCTGAGCCCGCGGGTTCGAGACCCGCCTGGGCAAGCGAGACCTCATCTCTACAATAAATCAAAAAATTAGCCGGGCGTGGTAGCGCGCGCCT
>CAUYQG010271390.1:0-23302 GCA_963574415.1 Tarsius wallacei | reverse complement strand
GCGCCTGTAGTTCCAGCTACTTGGAAGGCTGAGGCGGAAGGATCGCCGGAGCCCAGCAGGTAGAGGCTGCGGTGGCCGGGAGCGGCCACTGCACTCCAGTCTGGGCGACAGAGTGAGACTCCAACTCAAAAAAAAAAAAATAAATAAATCCTTTAATGTAGAGTATATTACTTGACACAACTCAAGGTTTATATTTCATTTAAATACAATAAAGACATACCTTTCTATACTCAATTGTTTTATTAAATAAACAAAAGTGATATGTCCTATATAACTTTTCCAAGCTCACTCTCCTCCCTATAGAATGCCTAATGACTTCCTAAGGAAACTAGTTAAAAACTAAGACCTCTAGAACAGGGGTCCTCAACCCCCACCATATTGCACAGCAGGAGATGAGTAGCAGGAGATGAGTGGCAGGAGAGTGAGCAAAGCTTTATCCCTATTTACAGCTGCTCCCTATCACTTGCATTACTGCCTGAGCTTGCCTGCTGTCAGATCGGTGGCATTAGATTCTCATAGGAGCGCAAACCCTGCTGTCATTTGCACATCTAGGATGTGTGCACCTTATGAGAATCTAATGCCTGATTATATAAGGTGGAGCTGAGGTGGTGATGTAATAATAATAATAGAAATAAAGTTCATAATAAATGTAATATACTTGAAATGTAACATACTTGAATCATCCCGAAACCACCTCCCTGATGCCAAAAAGACTGGGGACTGCTGCTCTAGAAGACTGTATAATAGCTCAGATTTCTACCAATTGTTTAAGATTAACTAAGTGAAAATCTTAAACTAACATTTCATATATTAAGCTTACCTTAAAAAGCCATGGTGTAAGAATTCTCAGTGGAGGAATTAAAACAGGTGGAGAAGGGGAAGTCAGATTATCGGTTGAAATGCCAAGATTATCTCTAATCTGTAATTTTCAAATAAAAGGAAAAAAAAAACCCTATGAAAACTATTCTCTCTTCCCATTTGCTTTACCTTAAACTAAAGTTCAAATACAGTTTCTACCACTAACCAAATATTTGATTACTGTTAAGTGACTTCACCATGCTGGGTTTACCTATAGTAAGAGGGGGAACAATGTTGTCTAAGTCCTCTTGTATGTCTTAACACCTTATGTTTATTTCTTTCTCCCCTTATAGCCTTTATTTCTTTTTACCTTAGCTAGATTCTGCCACAATTCACAGAGGTAATCAAAGACTTGAGCATGTATTTCAGGATCCATAATTGCATTGACATCACCCAAAATGCCTAGCATTCTTCGCCACATTACAGTAGCAACATCAGCATGCCATCCAGTGAGAGTACCCCCTGCCATTACACTACAACATTCAGATGGAAATTCACTGATTTCTATGAAAAAAAGATACAGTGGTGTTAGTAATAGTGTCAGTAATTGACCACAAAAACTCAAAAGAATCAAGCTAAATTAATCTTAAATATCTACAAAAGTGAATAAAAGAAATGTCAATGTCCATTAATGTTACTTTTTCCTGATAAGGTCAAAACCTCACTGGTTCATAATTCCTTATTATGGCAATAATTATTTTTTCAATAGTGCTTCTATCTAGGAAGAAATAATGCAACTACTACTCACTGTGCATCTGCAGATAGATAAATCTATGTTTGATATAAATATCAAATTAATAAGCACATATTCTCACTTATAATATATAATAGCTACCTCAGGTTATAGCATCAAATTAAGACAAAATCTAAGGCTGAAAGCAGATCCTGTAGAAAGTCTTCATAAGCCTCTTTCTTTGTAGCTAAATCTTCCAAAGAAATATATGTTTTATATTTACAATTAACCTAGTATTAAAAGAGGTATCACAATGGCATGGGAAAAAATTGTATTAAAAGTTTAAAATAATAAAAATTACCATAATTACATTTCTTCTTCCTATTAACATTGGCAAAATTATAAGCAAGAAACACAGGTACCCTGGTTCTAGTCTCACTTCTGTCACTAATTAAATGTTATACAAGTAACTTAATAACCTCGCTAAGACTACATTTCCTCATCTGCAAAGAAGATGGCTTAGCTAGACATCATTATAGGTCTCTTCCATCTTCAAAAAAACCCCTTTATTATTCTACGTTATTCTATATAGTGGAAAAGGCCATAGAAAATCATTAAAAAGTCAATAAAAATACTTGTGTATCTAAAGAACACTGGAAATAAAAAGTTCTGTAGACTAAAAGAATCATAAGCTTATGATTTTTCATGCTTGATAATATAAACTCCAATTTACTGAGAATTTATAAGTTCATTGTTAGTATATGTACATCCTTTACTCCTAATACTTCATTTCTCTTTAACTGACTGTACTATCAAACTGGTATTAAATAATTAGTCTTTCTCCATAATAAAAAAAGTAGGCTTCTGTGTGAGGCCATTAAAGCAAACAAACAAACAAAAAACCCCCAACAAAACACTGAAGTTTTAATCACTGCTGTTAACACCTCCCTACTCTAGAGCAGTCTGATTTAAGTCAAGTGATATATCTAACTTATACTTTTGAAAGTAAAGCTAAAAAAATTTTAAATGACTGAAAAGCAAGCAACAATGTGTGGTCCTTGATTAAATTCTACATTGGGTTGCTGATGGTGTGGGGTAGCTATAAAGGATATTACTGAGACATTTAAGAACATCTAACTGTAGATTAAAATAACAGTAACGTACCTATGCTAAATATCCTGAATGCGGTCATTATATTGTGGTTATGTAGGAAACATACATTTTTTTCTGAGGTCATACCTACGGAAGCATTTAGGTTTGAAAAATCTGACATTTGCAATTCTCTCTTACATAGCTCGGCAAAAAAGGGGGGGGCAAGATTTCTTGTGCATGTATGTAGATACAAAGTGGCAACATATTAACAATTGGTTAATTTGTGTGAAGAATTTTCAGTAAAGTTTGAAATTTTTCCCTAAATGTTGGAGAAAGAATTGTAAACAAGCAATTGCAGGCCAAAAGGAAGAAAAGGTCAGAAATAATCCACAAACTAGAAAATTAGGGTTATGCAATTGCAAGGTAATTATCAAGGAATGAACCCCTTAAAGAAAGTCCACTACACAGGCTCATGCCTGTAATCTCAGCACTTTGGGGAGCTGAGGTGAGTGGTCTGCTTAAGCCCAGGAGGTCAAGACCAGCTTAAGAAACATAGTGAAACCTCGTCTCTACAAAAAAATAAAAATAAAAAAGTTAGCGGGGCACAGTAGCATGTGACTGTAGTTCCAGCTACTTGGAATGCTGAGGTGGAAGGATCGCCTGAGCCCAGGGGGTCGAGGCTGCCATGAGCTGTACTTCAACCTGGGTGAGAGTGAGACCCTAACTCAAAAAAAAGTCCAGAAGTCATGTGGCTTTAAATTTCTTCCTTTGGTCAGAGAGAAAACTGGTTCTTTATTCACTGTAAGTATCTCATCAACTAATGTCTCAGGTCAAAGTTTTTGGCTTATTTGTAAAATATCTCCCAATGCATGTCACATCAAGCAGGATTTAGCAAAATAAGGTTTCCCAAGTCACTTTTGTTTTGTTTTGAGATTGGAAAATACACTTTATTTAGAAAGTAGATCAGAGAGAGAGAGAGAGATTGAGATTTACCTCTCCAAGGTAGGAGAGGGGGCCAAAGCTTAGGAAAATGTGGCCTGGCTATAGCGCAAAAGAAACATGATCAGACCATAGCAAGACAATGGCCTTTTTTTTCTTTTTTTTTTTAAGAGATGGGTCTCGCTATGTCTCCCAGGCTGGCACAATCACCACTCACTGCAGCCTTGAACTCTTGGGCTCAGGTGAGCTTCCTGCCTCAGTCTCCTGAGTGGCTGGGACTACAGGCACACACCCCCACACCTGGCTATTTTTTAAATTTTTTGTAGAGATGAAGTCTCGCTATGTTGCCCAAGCTGATCTTGAACTCCTGAGTTCAAGCAATTCTCCCTCCTTGACCTCCCAAAGTGCTAGGATACAAGTGTGAGCTACTGTGTCTGACCACCAAGTCATTTTTTATCTTTACTTAAAAATAGTTCATTTGGATCATCTACTTCTAAATTACATTTGGTTGATATATTTGCAGAATTGAAATCAATAAAAAAATTATTGATTTGATAAACTGTTTCACTGAAAGCCTGATTAACAAGTAATAATACTACTATTATCTCCTATGAGTCAGGTTCTTCAGATATAAGATTAAAAATAATGTCAAATACTATGTATTTCCTGTTTTAGGAAACAGTAGTATGCCAATAAACGATAATACAACACCCAAAAATAATGCAATCACTAATTCTAGGACTGTAACAAATTATAATAAAATGAACAAAAATCAGACTATAAATATCTTTAAGAACAGGAAAAAAATGTTATATTAACAAATTTCCAAAAAATTTAGAAAAGATCAAAAGACTTGTAATAATCACACAAAATCAAGTTTAAGATGGCTTATTTGTGATCTCCTGACACTAATGTCCTAAAAGAAAAAGAAAGGCAAATATCTCATTTCCAAATATTGCCTAGATCATCTGGCGTCTGAAGAACAGAGTGGTGGAGCTTCTCATCAAGCTGCAGATCCTTCTGTTCCATGTGATCTATATTCAGTGTGGAAGGGGAAGGTGTCTGTGACCTGGATCCCAGAGGTGAATGGACTGGGGAGGCACTTTCTGAACCTGTAAATGTAATTTCATAAAGTTACCATAAAGGGTATATGCAATACCCTACCGAAGATGTAATACTTAAAATTCTGATAAATTTTAAACACTGAAATAAAAAACCAGTTATAGCCAAAGAGGTCAATCAAATTGCAATACTGCACAAGTTTTTGTATCTGGGAGTCTAATCTCATGTCTACCCATGGGACTAGTATAAAATCAAAACTGAATGTACTGGGTAACAGGAGCCATCAGTTAAGAACCGGAATATCTACTTCCATTACTGGCCCAGTTATAGAAACTCTGGTATGCAATGTCACTCTAGTTTACTTACTTCAGACTTGAGACAACTTAAGAGTGGAGGCACTTGCTCACTGCTGTTCTATCATTGTGACTATCATTGCCAGTCAGGCTAGTCTTTCACTCTCTCCTACAACTGAACTGCCCCCTCCCAATCCACTCAGATCTAAAAATCTAATTTAATCCTGTCGCTCCCTAATTTATAACCCTTCAATGACTCCTCACTGTCCTCAGCATAAGCCCAAACTTCTTAATATGGTTTTCAAGCCTCTGCAACATTCTTACCTCTCCACAATACACCTTGAATTTTTGTGCTCTAGTCATAGAAAGTAAACTACTTAAATGTATTAGAATGCATCATACCTTAGGCTTTTTCCTTTGCATGAAGCCCTAATCATCTTCTTTTAGGCCTGGTTAACTTTTGTTTTTCAGGCCTTAGCTTATACACCGCTTCCTGAGAAGCCTACTCCCAATCCTGCCAAATATGATTACTGAGTCTCTGCCATATACTCTGGCTGAACCGTGAACCTCTATATTAGAGCATTTGTCACCCTGACTTGAAACTGACTGTTAAATTTTAAATATTCCTCAGTAAAATATAAACACTGTAAAAATAGGAATTATATCTATTTTATACTGTAGTATTGCTAGTGCCTAGTATAGTATCTGGCACATAGTAGGTTCTTTTGTTAAATGGTGTACAGCAAAAATTAACGCTGTAAAGAACAACTAGTGGTGGGTGAGTTGTACATGACCTGTAGTACCATGCAAGTAGTTAAGACATTAGATCTTTTTATTTTAATCCATCTTGTAGCAGAAAAATATCAATTATCTGAACTCAATAATTGTAAAGCCCTGCCCTTATTACCTCTTTCTATAAACAACCAACATAAATTAAATACATGCAAATGATCCTCAACTTACAGGTTATATCCTGTAGGCCTACTGTAAGTTAAAAATATGGTAACTTGGCCAGGTGCAGTGGCCCAAGTCTACAATCCCAGCACTTTGGGAGGCCAAGGTGAGAGGACTGCCTTACCCCAGAGGTTCAAGACCAGCCTGGGCAACTTGGCAAGACCTCGTCTCTACAATAAATAAAAAAATTAGCCAGGCATGGTGGCATATATCTAGGGTTCCAGCTACTTGGAAAGATCACCTAAGCCCAGCAGGTCGAGCTGTGGTGGCCATGAGTGTGCCACTGTACTCCAGCCTGGGAGACAGAGTGAGACTCTGACTCAAGAAAGAAAAAAAAAAAAAAAGAAAATATGATAACTCAAAAATGCATTTAGGCCGGGCATGGTGGCTCAAGTCTACAATCACAGCACTTTGGGAGGATGAGGAGAGAGGATTGTCTGAGTTCAGGAATTCAAGACTAGCCTGGGCAATGTCATGAGTCCTCATCTCTATAATAAATGCAAAAAATTAACCGGGTATGGTGCATGCTTGTAGTCCTAGCTACTTGTAAGACTGAGGTGGAAAGATCAACAGAACCCTGCAGGTTGAGGCTGCCGCAGCTGTGATTGTGTCACTCACTGCACTCTAGCCTAGGTGACAGAGTGAGACTCCGACTCCAAAAAAACAAAAAAAAAATGCATTTAACACATCTAACCAATCATACATTACAGCTTAGCTTAGCCTAACTTAAATGTACTCAGAACATTTACACTAGCTTACAGTTGGGCAAAATCATTTAACATAAAGCCTGTTTTACACTGTAGTGTTATATATCTCAGGTAATTTACTGAATACTGTACTGAAAGTAAACAGAAATATGGTTGTATGGGTACTCAAAGTACAGTATTTATTGAACGCATATTGCTTTCACACCATGGTAAATCTGAAAAATCTTAAGTTAAACTATATAGTATATAGCTTTCTTTTGCCCATCTTTAGTTGATCCCCTTACCTGACACCTATCCCAAAGTACGCACTGATCTGCTCTGTCACTATAGTTTTACCTTTTCTACAATTTCATACACACAGGATAATAAAGCACAATGATGTAGTCTTTTGTATTTGACTTCTTTTATTTTGCATGTTTTGGAGATTCATCCATGTTTTTACATACATTACTATTTTACTCTTTTATTGTTGAGTATTATTTCAATGAATATTCAATGAATGAATATACTACAATTTGTTTATCAACTCACCAGTTGGTGGACATCTAATTTTTAGCTATTGTGAATAAAACTGACATAAACTTTTGCATACAACTGTCCAAGGAAAATACCTAAATACGGTCACATAATAAATGAATGTTTCCCTTTAAAGATACTGCCATATTTTTCCAGAGTGGCTCTTCCATTTTTCATTCCCACTAGCGATGTATGAAATTTCTAGTTGCTCCACACCCATTTCGCACTTTGGATTGTCAGTGTTTTTAACTGAAGTTGTTTTAGTATGTATGGAGTGGGATCTCATTGTGGTTTTTATTTGCATTCCCTGATTATTATTAATGCTGAGTATCTTTTCATTTACATTTATTTTTAAGACCAACTACAGTAAAAGGTGTTAATTATAATATAAGAATTTTCTCTGGTATTTCTTTTTGATTATGGGACTGTGGATCTAACCCCACTGGCTCCTGTCCTTTCCTCAGGCCCCATTCTGAATTGGAAGAGACTAAAGTTCTTATCATCTGGGAGAAGAGGAGGCAGGATGTGAAAACAGGATGGATTCCTGCCTACCAAGTACTGTCTTGGCCCAATTTCCTCTGTCTGGACTGGCTGAAGAAATGTGCTTGAATAACTCAAGATATGCAGAAATCACTGCTCTAGTCTTGCAAGTTCTAGCCAACCAGAGGATGCAAAAATCACCCCACTGATACTTGAGTTGTACTGGATAACCACTCATTAAAGGGCAAACTGCAGCTGAAATTAGAGTGAGTCTGGATCAGAGAGTGGAAATCCAAAAATATAAGCCACTAGCTGCTCCAGCTCACTATGATTACTGCATCAACCCTGCAATAATGTGACACTGCATTTAACATGATTGACTTTCTTAAGACCCCCCCCCCCGCCTTGTCACATTATGGTTGGGTTTGACCACATGTAAAAAGTTTCTGAAAAGCATAAATTACTATATAAACAGAGAATATTAGTATATTGACAAATAGCCCTTCTATTAGGCATTGTGTGCTTTATATTTTCTATAATAAATAATTTGTCGAAGAAATCTACAAAAAATCTGGGCTAACTCTGAATGACAATGAAAAATATATATAGTGCAGTACACATTGAAGCTTTTTTTGGTCATCTATTTAAAAATCACTGCAGAAAATGCTCTAGTGCAAACACACACACACACGTGCACAGCACATAATCCTACAATATTAAGAGCTCAAAGAGTCCCCTGAAACTTACCCAAGTGGACTCCAGGACAAGAAATGATTTAAACATACCATTAAACAAAGATAAGTGAAAAAAATACTTAATAGTAAGTAATAGTTAAAACCTCTGAAATAAAATTCTAATCAGATTCTTTGGAGGTTTAAAGATACACTGAAGGAATACATTCTCTTGAATAACTTTACCAGTAATTGTTGCAACTTCAGCAGAGAAGGCTTGCTGATTAAGACTGCTTGTTTCAGAATCTATATGAAGAGTGGTTAGACTAGCTACTTCCTGCTCTTCAGCATTCTGTTGATGGCCAGAACTTGAATCCATATCAGCAGAGGATACAACCCCAGTGTCAGCTCCAAAGCCAAAATCTATGGGAAAAAGAAATGTTAGTATATGAGTCCCAGTTACAAAACACAAATATTTATAAAAGAGACACAGCTAAGTCATCAAAATGACCAAACAGTAACACTTCCCACAAATCTATTCTGTTTACATACCACTCAGGCAAGTGTAGATAATATTAACACTTTGAAGATTATAATTAGATCAGAGTAGTGTATGAGCCATGAGGAGAGGAAACATGTAATTCTCCATTGCACTGCCCAGCTCTTCACAAGCTTAGTTCCTAAGGTTCCTTTCTTTTTAAAAATTTGGGTGTCCTTCACTGACTTTCAGGTGCGATACAGAATTACTACAAAATAACTATATGGTAACAGTATGGCATCAGTGATGTTATTTTAACATGAAACAATTATATAAGGAAGTTCTGGGTACTGTAGCACTGAACATAACCCAAACATTTGGTTCTCAAATATGAGTGCAAGAAACAGCACCAACTCATAATTATGACTGTCCTTTATTGTAATAATATCAGGTCCATCCTAAGTTATTTTCCTTTCTACATTTTTTTGTCTTAAGAATGCCATTCATTTTATGAAAGAACATTGGTTTTTGGGTTTTAAATGCTCTCAGTTTGGCAAAATAAAGAGGTTTCGACTGGAGGTAATTCCCTCAAACTTCCTTTACAATTTCACTGAAAATTAAAATCAGTGAGGATGGATGCAATGGCTCATGTCTGTAATCACAGCCACTCAGGAAGCTGAGGTGGAAAGACAGCTTGAGGTCAGGAGTTTAAAACCAGCCTGGGTAACATAGCAAGACCCCATCTCTAAAAAATCATGTTTTTAGCATATGTGGGAACCACTGTCTAAGTAACATCGGAGAGGAAGGAAATGGCTACATAAGCCATAAGTCTGTCTCAAACAGAAGACAATCAACATAAAACACACTATTCAAATAGAGAAAGATACTTGCTGTCAAACTTTCGGCCATCATATTGGAAAGCGCTGAAAGAATCCGAATGACTATCTGAGCTGATAAGATCACTGCTCCCTGCACTGGCAGGAGAAGTCCATTCTGAGGGCACACCAGGATCATCAATAGGGCGCATCTGGTTCTGCTTATTTAGAATATCAGGGAGATCTTTGGGAATTTCGAGGCTGCCTGGGCTACTTCCTCTTCTTGTCATAGTCTAAAAATTCAAAAAATACCATACCATTAAGAAAAAGCATATTTCACTCCCATTAAGCATCTGAAACCTTTAATGTCCATGATAATCATCTCAATAGATGCTAAGATTTAGAGTCTGAAGTAGGAGGAGGAAAACACTCACTGAACAATCTATGTATAAATTGCATGGGGTGGAGCCTGACCTATTGGTCTGTCTAGAGCAAATATCAGATGGCACTGGGCCTGAGACTCTTAAGCCTCAATAGGATCCATGCAGTGAATATACGTTAAAACAGCTGAAAAGTAAAACAGCTGTAAAAGCAAAGTATTTAAGTGGGGGGAAAAAAGCAGCAAACAGAAAAGACAGCAGGAAAGAGGGAAGTATGATGACAAAGATGTTGTTCTATAATGATTCTATAATGATTTTTACCTACTCAAGAAAAACAACTAAAGTTAGAGAAGCTGAAAACCAAATGAATATGACCATTTCCTTAATAATTAAGCATTATTAGGGATAAAATAGGGTCTATTTTCATTTCATCCTAACAGTCAAGAAAAAGATAAATTTTAAATATCTTCCAAAGTTATCTAAAATAATTAAGCAATATTTGTCCTATCTAAACTATGGGAGCCGGGTTATCCTTCCTATTGGGGGCTAGCAGCTGGCACCAGGTAACTTATGAACAAAGATAAAAAAAGGAGGGGACTAGGAAGGCAGTGTCTTATATCTGTGTAACACCTTGCACAAGCTTTCACCCTGGTGAAAACTACAAGCCTGCTTGTTTTATGTCTTTAGGTTTAAGAATATTACAAAAGTATAATTTTAAAAATCTTAAAAAAGGATTAAATTTTTGGGAAAGGCTGTTTTAATAAAAATTTTCATATATACATTATATATGTACACAAATATATGTACATAGGTATGTATCTGTTAGTTTTTCTACCCGCCTCTATAAAACCAAATTAATAAAGTGAAACTTACTGAGGCATTGCCACTGCGAAGTCGTTCTGCTATAAACTCATCCATCAGATCAGGAACATTAGCACTGCTGCTGCCAATATCACTATTAAGAGGAGGCAGTTTGGGGCTCATGTCCTCTTTATTGACTAAAAATAAATAAATAACTATATATAGTGAGGAAAAACTTAACTGCATTTTCTAAATTTGAAACAAACAAAAACAACCCCAAATAAATTACCTATGCCATATCAATTATTCGCCAAACATGCATTTATAAATAATTTCTCTCCTTTTAGATTTAATTTTAAGAATTAGTAAATTGATATTTACTTTATTTAAGTAAGCAGATGTTAGTCAATCTTCAGTGTAACCTTAAACAGCAAGAAAGCTTATAGATAAGCACTAGTTGAAGTTAGGTTAATACTGCCTATAAAGAAACTGGTATATTTATCTTTTTTCCTGCCTCTATGCTTCTATTTAAAGTCTTAATAAATTTATAATTCCATTTTTCCCCAAAGAACGTTTTCAGGGAATATATACCTTGATTCAATGCAAAACTCAGTGGGACACAAATGCATTTAAGTTTGAATATTTATAAATAAAAATTATATGATTTTTATACAATATGCTGTTTCTAGTCATTATAAAAATCTAATTGTAATGCTTTAAGGAAAAAAGGTTTATTTGCACAAAGGATTTTCTCTAGTAACAAAAACCAAAATAGTTATTTTGATTTCTTTATGACTACATTTATTTTCATTATTTACCTTACCAAATTAACTTGAGAAACTAATTTATAGAAAATAAATTATATATGTCATTATTATGGTACTGAAAAGATAATTTATCTGCAGTGAAAATAAAATCAATACTGTTTATACTACTAATAAACTACGAAGCATTCCAGGTTAAGAAAATACACTGGTCAGAAGCTCATTGTGAAATACCATTATCTTTATATTACTGGCCAGGCTTTGCTAAGCTGTCAAATACTGCCCTCAGGTGGCATTAATGGCTCAATGCAAGATGCATTATACAGCGTTGTTAATCATGCTAACAAAATCATGTTAAAACAAATAAAATCAAAACCTACCTTACTGCTGAAAGTTAATTTTCTATATCTGTAAAGTTATCTTAACTTTGAATCAAGAGAAAACAGTTACCATAATCTTGCTTTCTTTCTGTAATTTGTCCATAGAGGTTCCATATCTAAATTATTGGTTATCATGAAACCTTTATGCACATCTAAAATCTCAAAAAAAAAAAAAAAAAGAATGATAAGTGTTTCGATGACGTAACTTGCATTCTATACAAATGAATGCAAAACTAAAAAGCTACAGCATGTTTGGAAATGGCTTAAATAAAAGGGGACTAAATCCACTTTGAGATTTAAGAAATAATCTCCTCTTCAATGATAGTTAACTATAATGTTGGTACTGGTTGTAGGAATTTAATTTCTATCATGTTAGATATCAAAATAACTTCCTATCAAGAAAAAATATAAAACCAAATAAATCAGTAGTAAAAAATAAATGACCTCAATTAGATAATAGCTAGTGCCCTTTTAAAGATAAACTGTAGCAGGGCAAGGAAGAAAGCCTAACAACCCCTCAGTCAACTTAATTTCAAGACTCATGTGGCACACTCAGAAAAACATTTGATCTAGACAGGCTTTGAAAGGTCATTAAAATTTTCCTATTATCTTACTCTGTCCTATGTTGTTGTTCAGCAGCAAAGAGGTTTAACTAAATGCCTTATAAGGGAAATTAGTAATTTAAACAAACATTTTATGCTGGGAAAAATACAGCTGGGAAAAAGGCGCATGCATAACCAAACAGAGAGAAAGCAGTGACCATCCCAAAGCTTTTTGATTGCTTATAGCTTGCTTCAGTTGCATTAAGCCAAACTGGCGCTGTCTTTCTCCTTTTGCGCTCTGCACACTGTTAGTGCTCACCTGCAGCTTTCCTTCCAAAATAGCCCATTACATGACTGTACAGATCCCTCAGTGGAGCCTCTGGTGGCATTCTGTTCTGCCTCTGTGGGGAAACATTTGCCTTCGGCTTCGAAAGAGCATGTACAACAGTTTTATAAACGCCACCCAGGGAGCCCTGCTGTAGTCCTGGCTCATGAGTTGATGACCTAAGAGTACTACGACTACCTAACTGATTACTAGAAATTCCTTCTTTTTGTAACACAGTGGTGGGAATCTCTGCGGATTCCTTCATTGTTTTACTACTTACTGATACTGTACTGATCATATCTAGAGGCCTGTACACTCCAGGTTTTACTAGCTCTGGGCCACTATTTGAGCTGGTATGCATGTTGCTGGTGCAGCTATTGCTGCTACTACTACTATTACTACTAAAGCCACTGAGTTTCCGAAGTCTCATCTTCCATGGAGCCTCTTTGTTTTCCAGAGGATTATAAAACTGAACTGACTCAGTGGATGGTCTAAAAGTAACATGAACACTGTTTCGTTTTTTAGTAGCAATTTTCATGATTTTGGCTCTATGAGTTACTGTTTCAGACAAGCTCCTTTTAGTTGGAGAAAGTTTGCTAGTATTTGTAACATGAGGCATTCTGCGGTTAACAGGTGCTTTTAGTGTCATTTTCTTGGCACGCATAACATGTGGAACAGTGATTTTTTCATTAATTTGCACACCCTTAAGCTTTTCAACTAGTGTTACATCTATGCAAGCATCTATTTCTGTGGCCGCCTGTCTATGTAGATATTTCCTTTTTTCTTTATCACAAGGGCTTTCTGAACTAGGTTCTGATGATGACTGTTTATCACTGTTTACTTGCTTAGATTTTTCAGAAGTTTGTGTTCTAATAAAACTGTCTGACTGATTAGGTGCAATATTACTCATGAAAACAGCTGAGTTTTGTTCTTTTTGAAACTGTATGTTTTCAGGAGTCCCAACAAAAGAAGTGATATTTTCTGTTTTAATTTCCTGATCTATGTATTCTAATTTGTCTAAGGATAACCTTTCACTCTTATTTACTGCAACAGTCACTTCCTGAGAAGCTGCATCTTTACCTATCTCATTTTTACTATGATTTTCCTGGTTTTCCTTAAAATATTCTTTCAGGGAGGAAAGAAGATCGTCATCTCCTTCAAGGTCAATGTACTGGATTTGTTCAAAAGCTGAATCTGCAAGTTCTACTGGACCTATTAAATGACAAAGATGGTCATATATGCTATCACCAACTTCCAGAGAAGACTCTCTACTATGAGTATCAGTGATGTGGCTTTCAGTGGATCTAGTTATTGAAGAAGCCTCTGTGGAACTCTGCAAGCTTGGTGCATGTCGGGATGAACTGTCAATGACAGGAACTGCACCTTTGGCTCGTTCAACAGAGAATGGTTCCAAGATGTCAGAAGTGCTGCTACTTCGAGGCAATGGCTGCTCCTCGCTCAAAGCACCAAAAACTTCATTTCCAGTGTCTTCACTTTGTGAAAAATGTCTGACTCTAGTTGAGCGGGGAAGTATTTGAGCATCATCAATATCTGCAAAAGAGAAAAATTATATAGAGTAGGAACTATATGAATATGAAAAATAAGTATTAATTTCAACTGTAGCCTAAAGTATATGCTTTAAAATAAAAAATTCTGAGATTTTTTTATAAGTTCAATAAAAAAATCAATTAAAAATGAAAATCTGTTTTTAGAAAAAGTTGATGGGTACAAGTCAAGATAGCATGTAGTGTCAACGCATTAGAAAACTACCAAAATACATTTCAAAATGTTAACATGCATAGAAATAGACAGTGAGAAGATGAAACATTTGGAAGTGCAGTTAAAGATAGAGCTGTGCCAATAAATCAAGCAATTCAAAATTGTTATCCAATTTGTCCTACTTATGTTCTAAACAGAAAAAGTAGATCTTAACACATAAAGTTGATCTCAATATCCCACTGTAGACTTTTATAGGGTTTCATAAATTCTCCTGATTCCTTCCCAAACAGGCAGGAGAGATCAACTTTTCTTTAAATCTTGCTTATCTGTTTGATCACATATTAGAAATGGAAATGGAAATCTCCACCCTCTTCCTAAAGTTCTGTTTGTCAGGAAACTATCTGTTCTATCAAGCTGTTTTATTTTATTATGGTATTAAAATCTATTCATTGCCTTCAAATAAAGTCAACATATTATACAAAATTAATTGTACTTTTTTGTTTTGGGCCAAAAGGCCATTTAAACCTGCTAGGGAAAAAACCGTACCTTGCCTATTATTGGCCCTTTCTATTAAATAGCCACTAAACTATAGAAAATATCTATAGCTTTCTACATCTACTTTTCAGAAATCATAGACTTTGGAGCTAAAATGGACAGATATTATCTAATTTAAATCTCTTACAGATGAAAAAATTGAGGTCCAGAGATTAAGTTACTTTATCAAATTTACAATTATGAAGTTTGAAAAATAGGCTTAGTGCTCCATGTCACTGCATCATTTTCACTGCCTGAAGTGCTAGGTATATAAATAACACTCAAAAATATTTATAAAATTGAAAACCCCAAGATGAAATACCATTTAACTGTTCAGATGTATACAAATTCTCAACAGGAATTTTAAAAAGTAAAATACATTGTCTATGAACCAATCATGGTCTTTAAGTTACCTTAAATAATAAAAAAATTTGTTTTCAGAAGCCAGCAAAATATAAAGAAAAAAGGACAAAAAGTCAAAAAGTCAGCTGTTGCTACTTATTAGGCTTCTAACACAAGAGTTAAATGCAACAGAACTGTAAGTGAACAATCAAAATTAGAAAATTTTGTGCACCATTGGTGGTACAGTGGTGAGCGTAGCTGCCTTCCACAATGAGAAAATTTAGATTCAGAGTAAAGCAATGATTTATCCAAGATCACAAAGTAATACTGGTAATAATGGTCCTAGGTCTAGAACTTAGATTTTCTTATTCTAGACTCTGGGCCCATGTTCCTCATTTATAAAATGGAGATAGTCTTTTGAAGTGTTTGTGGGATCCATACTATGGATGAAAGGAGGCTGATCCTTCTGAGATTTAATTAATATCACCCTTTCTGTATGAGGTCCTCTACTTTATACTAAATTCTGATCAAGAGGTCTGTATTGTGTCAAGATTCTAGTGTATTCCTGAAGAAATACTAGTAGGCTCCCAACATGAATTAAATATATAGTATCTCCTGAAGTTAAAGCAATGAAATTTTTTGGTCATAAAACTGAGAGAAATATAAAACTTTTAAGAAATGACACTGGCTTTCTTCCTAAAGCACTTGTACTTGGAATTTTTTCTAAACAGAAAGCAAAACATTTCCTTACAAACTTCACATTTATGCATTTATACTAAGTATTTGTTATTACAACAGACAACTAATATGCATTTGTGTATTTTGACAAATGTAAATACTTTGATCTTTTATATCTCCTGTAATAGATCATAAGAACCTCTGCCTTGAGGACGGAGATTATATTCAATATGCACTCCCAAGTTTCCACACAACATTCTAAAGAACTCAGCAAAGAATAAGGACTATATAACTATGCTATAGGAATTATTAATAATTTTATAGTTGGGATTTTATTTAAATATGCTAAATTCAGATCTACAAAGGTTTGTATTATGTCAATGCAAACAGCACCTGAATTAAGCATAGTTGTCTCTAACAAGCCATACATTTATTTAAGCAAATACAGTATACTTGAACTTTACTGAGAAAAACCCTAATAGCTAAACTGTATATAGTGTTTTCTACATGCCATTGTTCTACGCACCTTACATATAATTAATTTAATCCTCACATCAACCCCATGAAGTAGGTGTTATTATCCCTATTTTACAGATAAACTGCTTAAGTGACTTACCAAAAATTATACAGTTACAAAGTGAGGTATTATAATATGAAGTCAGGCAGAAAGTAGTCCATACTCTTAAATCTTTTGAATAATACATGTTATATATGTTTTATATTCAAGAAGAAATAATCATTAACTAAGTTGGCCAAAATTAACTGTATTATTAGGGAACTATAAAGCAGCACAGTGATTTATCTCATAAGAATCTTAGCAATCAAAACCTAACCAAATCTTAGTAAATTATATAGAGAAACTGGAAAGGTTTGTACTGAATTGCTAAAAATAATAGTTGGCATCAAGGATAAATAAAAACGCCTTTCAAAACAATTTAATTATGCTGCTTATATTTTAACTTGGAAAACAGAAGCTTTTAAATTGAATTTTAATCTAAGTATTATCATAAACCATTTAATGAGCAAAGCAAAAATGCTTTAATTAAAAAAAACACTTAAAAAAAATATTGGGGTCACCCAGGCTGGAGTGCAGTAGCAGATCACAGCTCACCACAGGCTTGACCGCCTGGACTTGGAAGATCCTTCCTCCTCATTCTCTCAAGTAGCTGGGACTACAGGCATGTGCCACTATGCCTGGTTACTTTTTTTGATAAAAACCACTTTTAATCACTGAGAAAATTCTTCCTATAAAACCTACAAAGTTACAGAAATGTAAAGTTTTACCTCTGGGTTTCCTTAATAATGTTTAGCATTAGGGTATACACATTCTTTCTAAATTAAAAAAACAGAGGCTGGGCGGTATGGTTCACGCCTGTAATCCCAGCACTTCAGGAGGCTGAGAAAAGACTGCCTGAGCCCAGGAGTTTGAGAGTGTCTCTACAAAAAAATAAAAAATTAGCCAGGCATGGTGGCACACACCTGTAGTCCCAGCTACTTGGGAGGCTAAGGTGGAAGGATCTTTTGAGCCCAGGAGGTTGAGGCTGCAGTGATGTGATTGTGCCACTGTGCTCCAGTCTGGGTGACAGAGTGAGACTCCAACTCAAAAACAACAATAGTTTTTCTGAGTATTTTGTTTCAAAGAAAATTTTCCTAGTTTGATAGGTAAGCTGTACATTAAAGTATACTATTAGCTTGTAACATGTAAGGAAAAAAAATCCTTTCTACTAGAATTTAAGTTTTTTGAGAATTTTTGTCTTGTTCATCATAATATCCTTGTTGCTTGAAAAAGAACTTGTCCCATAGTATGAGCTAGAAGAAAAGTATATCTTTTCTAAAAAAAAAAAAAATCAGTAGCTGCTAATTGGTTAAAACCAAGTTTGTTCTTCAGGAAAAAACCCTCTTCAGTCAGAATAGTAACACAGACCTAAAACATTTTTAATAATTTCTGAAAGAGGGCAATCCCCTCGGGTCCCCTCCCACTGTGGAAACTTTTTTGTCTCAATAAATTCTGCTTTAAATATTAATAATAATAATTATTACTCCTGAAATAATTTACAGAATCAAGCACCAAAGTCCCTTTTACTAAAGTTAAATTACTTTCTTGGTCAAGCACAAATGCTGCCTATCAGTAATAATGTTTTTATTAACTCCTCAATTTATAAAATCATTTACACTAGTTTATATTGAAATTGATGTCACTTTGAGATTCACTGTTTTTTCTGCTAATTACCTAAGTTTTTGCCTATACAGGCAACAATGGCAATGTGCATTTAAGGTAAGTACTACAGAATATCTATGTTTGAAACTTTATTATTAACAAAACCTAGCAAAAATTCTTTTTTGAAGATTAGATGTGCAATCTGTAAGTAATTCAAAGTAGTAACTACATTATTAAAATCATATGAAAAGACTTAAAAGCAACAAAGCTCAAATACATTTTACTTTAAACCATAAAATTTAGCTTACTAAACTATCTTCTCTTTGATTCTAATATTATTTTCCTGACTTTTAAATTCTGAACATAGATAAATGATTAAGGTATTTTTTTATGTTAAGAAAATTAGTGTTTCATTTATGAACATGTTATACAATGGTACGCTGAAGTTGCCTCCAAATTTTTCTTGAGATGCTCTTATTTAAAAAGTAACAAACTATTTCAGCAAAAAAAAAAAAAAACCCCAAAAATCTAATTTGGAATTACGTTATACCCAGAAGATTACAGGTAGAAAAAGCAGTAAAATATTAATATCCTATTGCATATTAATAATAGGAAGAAACTTTTGATTGTATAAAGAAGGACCTACTTGTTTGATTACAGATGGAAAATTCTCTTTCTGACTGGGCAGATTTTAGGAATAGAATAGGCATATGAGAGATACGATTTTCTTTCTCCTGATACTCAGAAAACAGAAGTACAAAGAGCTCAATTCAAAGTGTTGTTAATAATAAGAGATCAGTCCTCAAACATTAGCAACCTACATACTATGGCCCAGATGGAAGAAAGTGAATCTGAAAGCTTACATACTTTTATATCCCTTCTTTCACTGAAGTATTATTCTTGGCAGTAAAATCTAATTTGCTTAAGAAAGATGATTGACAGTTCTGGCTTCTCTCTAATGAGTTTATCAGGAAAATAATGACTTCTAGGCTGGGCTACCAAATGTGTAAAAATACAACCTAGTGTAGCAATTTTCTAAGACTGATGAGAGATAGGCCAGGAAAAATGTGCTTGCCCAGACACCAGAATTAGTAGAGCTGCAAAAAATGATGTTAGATGTTAGAACAACCCCAGCATGTTGTATCAACCCTTATATATATTTTTTCAGCTGGTATAGATGAGTCTGATGTTGAGAAATAGTAACATCGACATACTGCCAATGCCCTCAAACTGGTCCCCACAGTTTAAGAAAAACTCTTCAAGAATATTCAGCTATTCAACTAGTTTGGTCTATAGCTGTGTGTATATAAAGCCACCTCATACAGCATCACACAACAGTGTAAGTAACAGGGGCAAATAACCAAGAAAACCGGAGTAGAAAAAAAGGCTGGACACAAAAAGGTTACTTAGAAAACTGATGATTCATTCTTAAAAATTTTAGTATGTTAAAAAAAAAGAAAAAAAATTAAAGAGACTTTCTTTTTATCCTCCAAATTATTAACAGTATCAGGTAATTTTTTTTTTTTCTGACAAATTCTACTTCTAACCACAAGTCAGAGTGATGGTGAGTAGTTTCATTGGGTATTTTAGTCAGGTAGTTGCAGAAACCTCAACTCTTGATCTCAGAGATATACTCACAAAATATTTTATTATTAGTTTATTTAAGACTGCTTGATGAGGGAGAGGTACAAAATCATTAAAAAATTTACTTTTTCCCTTTTATATGGTTCTCTGTACATTAAACTATTCTCTCTGTACATTAAAATTGAACTGAATCTTAGAAGAAACATAAACAAATAGTTTGATGGTTGAAAAGCTAAGATTTATGTGATTTTCATTTTGAAATTTAGCACTACTTTTACAAATAAAGTAACTATTCATGTAAATAATTTTCCTCTTTTCTCTTCCTCTCTCCCTTTCTCTGCATCTAACAACTGAAGAAGTAAACTCAACATCTCCAATTTGCCTCCAAGAATCACAAAGGTGATAATCAATCCAATAATTGACATTTCTACAATGTAAACTGGTAGAAGATTAGTCCTGTCCAATTTTCACAGTACTAATTTTTAAAATTATGAGGTCAATTAAGTGTTCTCCAAATTTCTTCTCTCTGGAAACTTAATGCCACAGGGTGTCAATATGTGTAACCTGGAAGGTATTCTATAGTTAGATAAGTTATAGAATTATTAGATTATAAACTGTTTTTTTGTTGTTTTGCTCTCTAAAAACAGGATTTCTGGGAGTCTTGGATATGTTGATGTGTGTTATGAATCTTTAACCATTTTCTCTATACAACTATTTACATCTCCTGGAACATACTCTAAATTTACACATCAGCTTGAAAAATGCTGACTTCATTCACAAGTCAGTTCTCAGGAGAGGAGGGGTTTTGATGCATTTTAATATACTTTAATGTATTTAATATATATTTAATATATTTCCTGTCTCTTTTAAGTCCTAAGAGAAAAATAATCTTTAATTCAAAATAATTATGCTTTTATATTTTAAATGTACGTATGTATAAATGCATTTTGTTATCACTAAATTAGCATTGGTTCTGGAGGAGTAAGTTTATTTTTTCATATGCTTTCCCATATGAACTACATTTTCTAAAATGAATGTTATTTTGAAAATGAGATAAAAAGTTTGTTTTGAATGAGTAATGTATCAATATGTACATCTTTAAATTTCTCACAGAAGACTTTTACCCTTGATAGGGAAAATAAAAACAATGACAAATAAAAGTACCATCTAGAAAATTTCTTTAAAACACTCTTCACAAAAGTTTAAATTATAAAAAGGTAATTTTAGAATGATGTATTTACAGCAAGAATTCTGACACAGAAACTTCTCATCCTGGTTATGGCACTACTCTAGAACATTTTTTTTGAGTTGGAGTCTCACTCTGTCGCCCAGACTGGAGTGCAGTGGCCGCTTCCGGCCACTGCAGCCTTGACCTGCTGGTCTCCGGTGATACTTCCGCCCTAGCCCTCCGAGTAGCTGGAACTACAGGCACGCACTACCACGCCCGGCTAATTTTTGATTTATTGTAGAGATGAGGTCTCGCCAAGTTGCCCAGGCGGGTCTCGAATCCACAGGCTCAGGCAATCCACTCACCTGAGCCTCCCAAAGAGCGGGATTACAGGCTGAGCCACCGAGCCTGGCTTACTCTAGAACATTTTAAAGAAAACAGTCTTCTCTTTCATTTTAGCTTTTAAAAAAATTTTAGCGCTTAACATGAATATTTGCCAAAAATTATTTAAGATGCAGACAAGAAATTTTGTAAATCCTTTAATATTCTGAGAAAAAAAAATAAATCTTTCTGGCAGTTTTTAAAGACAGTAGTAGAATCTGATCCAACCAAACGTTTAAGAATTAATGGCCAAAACTTCACTTTAATTTTTCTAAATGTGTCAAAAATGGTTTGCACTAAATTATTTAAGTACATATTTTTAAAGCACTTGAAGCAAAAAAACTAAGAGAGTTTCTTTTAGTTGTAACTAATTTAGTTATAAGAACAGAAACAATGTTTTATTTGCCAATTTAAGTAACTATATTATAATTTGATGTAAGCAACCAAAACCTGTGCTACTTACATAGGCAGATACAGTGCTTAAATGCAGCACTGAAGAGATAATATTCTAATTATTTATAGCTAAGCATTATATATAGCAAAGACATGCGCCATTTTCTCACATCTATTAAAATTTACTCTATTCCATCTATATATGCTTTTTTTTTTTTTTTCTTTTGAGTTGGAGTCTCACTCTGTCGCTCAGGCTGGAGTGTAATGGCACATTCACAGCCACCCCAGTGTCAACTTGCTAGGCTCCAGCAATCCTTCTGCCTCAGCCTTCCAAGTAACCGGGACTACAGGTGCACGCTGCCACACCCGGCCAATTTTTTATTTATTGCAGAGAGAGGTTTCGCCAAGTTGCCCAGGCTGGTCTTGAACCCGCAGGCTCAGGCAATCCACTCACCTCAGCCTCCCAAAGTCCTGAGATTGAAGGCTGAGTCACCAAGCCTGGCCCATCCATATGCTTTGTAATCATATTAGTTTTTTGCACTGATAGCTTAAAATATCCGGGTTGCCTAATTTTACAGGTATAAAGTATACTCATACATCAAATACTTATTGAGCATTCAGGTTTGGATTGATGGATTGTTGTCAAATCTTTTGTGTTATTATTGACATCAACTAAACTACAAAATCAACTACCAATTTCATTGTAAGCTATTTCCAATTACTTGTATTATGGTTTCAAAGTAATACTTAAACACTTCTCAAAAACATCATAAAGACTATTTTTCCCCCCACTCCATAGCCCAGGTTGGAGTGCAGAGGCACCATCACGGCTACCATAGCCTCTACCTGCTGGGCTCAGGCAATTCTTATGCCTCAGTTACCCGAGTAGCTGGGACTACAGGAGCATGCCACCATGACTGGCTAATTTTTTTATTTTATAAAGTCTCACCATGTTGCCCAGGCTGGTATCAGACTCCTGAGCTCAGGCAATCCTCTCAGTTCAGACTCCCAAAGTGCTAGGATTACAGGTGTGAGCTACCATGCCCAGACAAAAACACAAAAACTATTCTGAAGTAACCTGTTTCCCAGTCAAGGTATTCTGAACCAGAAAACACACATATATCACATCCAACAGTTGAAAGTTTTATTTTCTCATTTTGAGAAAAATAAATACTAAGTCTTTCCACTTACAATATTTCCAAAGAATACCAAGCACGAGACATATATACACATATGTCTCTGCATCTACATATATGCAACTGTTAATTATGTTACTCTCCTTGGTATGGAAGAAATCTCTGATCTAAATGCAACTAGGGATGGCAGAAGGGACTTCACCTACAGTATCAATATTATTAATAAAAATGCACCTTCCCTCACATAAACCTACAGTCAATTAGGAACTGAAAGTATGGAAACAGGTTTAAAAAACAAAACAGCAGCCGGGCTCGGTGGCTCAGCCTGTAATCCCACGCCTTTGGGAGGCTGAGGTGAGTGGATTGCCTGAGCCCGCGGGTTCGAGACCCGCCTGGGCAAGCGAGACCTCATCTCTATAATAAATCAAAAAATTAGCCGGGCGTGGTAGCGCGCGCCTGTAGTTCCAGCTACTTGGAAG
>CAUYQG010271376.1:0-25625 GCA_963574415.1 Tarsius wallacei | reverse complement strand
CAGTTAAGGGTTAGGTGTACAAATATGCCTCGTTCAGGCTAAAATGATTTTCTTATTTCAGCAACACATTTATGTCTACCTTCTGTCTGCTGTTGCCTTTGGTCCTCTCTAAACCTCATTAGAAGTAAATTTTTAATGATTCAAGAAGTTAAATGCTACCTCAGAAAAATTCAATATCAAAAATCTATAATTAGCCAGGCCTGGTGATACATGCCTACAGTCCCAGCTACTCAGGAGCCTAGATCACCTGAATCTAGGAGGTTGACACTGTGGTGAGCCATGACCATGTCACTGCACTGGGAGACAGGAGGAGACCTAGACTCAAAAAATAAAATAAAATATATGAGAATAGGACATACTGTCCAGTCTCTTCAACAAGTTGATGTCATGGGGAAAAAAGGTGGGGAGTGTGCTAGATGACTGAAGCTTCAGGGATCTCATCACTAGATGTAAAGGGTGATGTGGGATATAAATCCTGACTAGACAAACAAGCTCTAAAGGATGTTTTGGGGACAACTGTTAAACTCGAACATGGACCAGATAATAAATATGATGTAAATGTATCAACATGGTGGTAATATAATAAAGCTGGTGATTATAAACTTTAAAAAGGCAGACTATGAACAGCATATAGGGTAAAATTTTTGGTTTTAAAAAAGATATGTAAATAGAAATAAATATTTTTAAAATGTACAATCAGGCATTAACAATGATTATATTTAGCTGGTAGGTAGGTGGTATTTTCATTTTCTTAAATGTTTTATTTGTATTTTCTAATTTTTTACAATATATACAGACCTATTACTATTATAATCATTAAAAGACTAGTTTTTAATTTTAAAGAATTAGGGAATTACATTACTTATTCTTTTTTCTACATGTATAATTTTGCTTTAAAATATTCAAGATTATAACTTCCATTTTCAAGTTTGTTTTAAACTCTTTTTTCTCACAAATAAAGGGAGGATATGCACTGTATCTGCAATCACAATGTATAATAGCTTTGCTTAAATTACTTAAAGCATTTTGACTGAGGGAAATTTTATGTTGCTGACGTTTATTCTTATTTGTTTGTTGTTTTGGTTTTGGTTTTTGAGAAAGATTTTTCACACAAGATGTTGTATCAGACAAGATACCATATGTCGCCAAATCTCAGAAGGAACAACTCAGAGTCTGTAAAACCAATTTAATGATGCTTTTCCATAAATTGACTTCGCTATGATCCTTAAAATATGCACATATTTTAAGAAACCAAAAATTAGGCAAACCTAATTAAGAAAGAGATAACTAGGACTAATAAAAAAGGTTGGCAAATCACATTTAGAAATGTATATTCTGATGTTTGCCATGATTTCATATGCAATTAATATAATAACTGTACACTGTATGCTTTAATCCCTACATAATTAAGACACTACATTAAGCTTTTAGAAAGAACATCATTATTGGGGGCATTCTGCTGTTGTTCCATATAAAATAAAATTTTCCTTTCACTCCAGATATTTATGCCTTTGAGAAAAAAGTATTTTACCAATGCTGGCTCTCTTACATGATATCAACATATGTGGATAAAAAAGTGAAATGAATCAGTTATCTACTTATTGTCTTTTTAACAGAACACTCGTTTATTTTAAAGCACCAAAAAAGTATGTCATAACTTCCAGCTAAAAATGACTAAGCAAAGGAATTCTCCTTCTTCAAAACCAATTTTTAAAAGAACCAAAAAAAAAGAGGGAAGAAACTTACACAGTGACAATTACAACATGCAAACTGAAGCACACCTAAACTGTAGAAGGTGATGTTACTGCCTACACCTCCTCACATATCAGAGGAAACAAGTTTCCCTAAGAACTCAAGACAGATTAGGCCTCCAGGAGGTCCATTCAATGACTAGGGAGACCCAGGAGCATATGTCTGGAGGCAGGGGAACTGGGTAGTGGTCACAGGGACTACATTTGGAGGCAATAAAGGCAGAAAAACACAGAATGTCATGAGAGAGATAGCTAAAACACAAACCTTTTTTAACATTCTCATTTGTGTTACCTCTGACCTAACATTTAAGGGAGGAGTCTACTAGAGGAAAAGCAACAAGACCAGACAAAGTTAGCCTTTGACATTGGCAGCTTTGCTGTACATCACATCAGTCATTAAAGGGTAAATGCTAAAGGAACACAAAGCCACCGAGCAAAGAAAACAGCTATTTGGTGAGAGATTTTCTGAAACAAAAGCCAATCAAACTTCATATTACCCAGTTTGCATTTCCCTAGCCCCATGAGCAAAAGATAAAGACTATGACAAAAAGAAAACCACAAGAAAAATGGGAAATTTTTAGGCAAATAGTTTTCCATGACCTCTGAGAAATTTTAGGTAGAAAAGCTATATATATTTAGATAGGAAAGTTTATATATATATGTGTGTGTGTGTGTGTGTGTGTGTGTGTGTGTGTGTGTGTGTATGTGTGTATATATATGTGTGTATGTGTATATGTATATATATATGTATGTATGTGTGTGTATATATATATATATGATAGGAAAGATATATATATATAGAGAGAGAGAGATGCACAAGATTGAGTAAGTCACCAAAAAGGAGACTTAAGGAAAATATATATATATCATACATATGTAATTATGTTTTGGAAGAAAAAAGAATTAATGCAGAAAAATAGTCAAATATATAATAGGTGCTCAGGAAGGAAAAAATTAAAACCTAAATGAAATACTAAATTACACCCATCACATTGGCAAACATTTCTAGAGTGTACAATAACAATTACTAGTGAGCACATGGAGCAATAAGGAGTTTCAGTCTCTGCTAGTGGAAATATCTACTCTGGGGCATGTGGTATTATCTAGCAAAGATGAAGACAGAAACGTTGCTAAGTCTTAGCAACGCCACTTCAAGGAACGCAT
Source organism: Tarsius wallacei (assembly GCA_963574415.1). Classification (NCBI taxonomy): domain Eukaryota; kingdom Metazoa; phylum Chordata; class Mammalia; order Primates; family Tarsiidae; genus Tarsius; species Tarsius wallacei. The sequence continues at coordinate 22,710 of CAUYQG010271376.1, read as the reverse complement.
GCTTAGATATACAAGTATATACACACAAAAATGTTCATGATAGCTTTTTTCAGAATTGCCAAAATCTAGCAACCCCTTTAAGCCCATCAATAGTAGAATGAATACACATTTGAGGAACAGCCATCTGATGGAATACTATATAGCAGGGATCACAAGCCTTTCCAATAAATGGCCAGATAGATAGGTTCTGAAAGCCTTTGGTCTCTGCTGCAACTCTTCAACTCTGCTCTTGTAGGGAAAACGCAGCAGTAGATAATATACAGCTAAATGCGTATGGCTATGTTCCAGTTATACTTTACTTAAGAACGGTGAAATTTAAATGTCCTAATTTTTACATGTCACGAAGTATTCTTTTTCTTTAGATCTTTTTAAACCATCTTAAAAATGTAAAAACTATTTTTGGCTTACAAGTCATACAATCAGGCAACGGGTTAGACATGGCCCATTGGCCATAGTTTACCAACCTGTGCAATTCAAGCGTATAAAAATGTACAAAATACAACTTCCTGCACAAGACTAACGAACATTCAAACACAAGATTGAGTTTTTTGAGTGATTAAGATAAAAAAGAATATATTCTAAAGAAGAAAAATTATAATATCAATTGACAAAGGCATTTAACAAAAAAATCCAACCTAGATTAAAAAAAAAAAAAACTCTCAACAAACCAGGAACAGAGCAGAATTGTCCCAGTTTTATTTATTTTAAAAAGTATTTAGAAATCTACAGTTAACATTTATCTAGTGGTGAGAACCTGGACCCCTTCCCCCTCAGATTCAGAACTAGACAAAAATGTTCTCTCTCACCATTCCTATTCAACATCATAGTGGAAGTCCTAGCTAGTATGATTAGCTAGTACAATAATACAAGAAAATTAAATAAAGAGTCTACACACTAGAAAGAAAGAAATAGCACTGTCTTTACTGGCAGATGACATGATTATCTATGTAGAAATTCCAAAAAAGCAAACAACAAAAACATTTTGGAAATGAAACTAATAAGCAAGCTCAGAAAATGGAAGTGCAGCAAGGTCAGAAAATGCAAGGTTAACATACAAAAGTCTATTTCTTTCCTATATACCAGCAACAAACAATTGGAATTTGAAACATAAAAAATACCACATACAATAGCACCCAAAAAAATAAGATTTGAAATATTTAGGTATAAATCTAATAAAAACAGGTCTATGTGTCTATATGTGAAAAACTATAAAACTCTGATGAAAGAAATCAAAGATGATAGTCTGTGTTCATGAACTGGAATATTCAATATTATTAAGATATCAATTCTTTCCAACTTGATCTATAGATTCAATGGGATACCAACCAAAATCCCAGCAAACTACAGTATTTTATAGATATCAACAAACTGATTATAAAGTTTAGGTGGGAAGACAAAGATCCAGAATAACCAACACAATACTAAAGACCAAATTCAGAGGAATTAGACAACCCAATTGCTGTAATTACTCCAAACTAAAGTAATCAAGACAGTATGAACCAGTGAAAGAGCAGACACGTACATCAATGAAACTAAATGAGTGCACAGAAATAGACCCACACAAATACAGGTGTCAAAAAAAATGTACATTTAAAGAAAGAAAAAACTATTAAAATTGTAATACTCAACATATGGCAATAACAAAAGATGAATACAAGTCACATTTGACTTATGCAATTACAAGAGGTGCCCAAAGTGGTTATCACCAGTGTCCAGACTTTCTGATTATGGCGAACATCTCATAACATCTCTTGAAATGTGTATACAGCTTTTTTGGTACCCCCAGTAAAGTCCATTGATCTTTAACAAAGAAGCAAAGTCAATTTTATGAAGAACAGCTCTTTCAATAAATCGTACTGGAACAACTAAATGTCCATCTGCCCCCCTCAAAAAACATTATCATATACACTGACCTTACATCTTTCACAAAAAAATAATTAGGAATATGATGCAGAACCATATATAAAGGGGACCCCAAAAATCCTGGAATTTATTTTTAAAATATTGTGTATTCATTCTTATATGCTTAAACTTCAGTCACCTTCAAAGTACTCTCCGTTTGATGCAATACACCTATCGAGATGCTTTTTCCACTGTTCAAAATAGTTTTGAACTAGTCAGTTTTGATGCCTTCTAGTGCTTCTGCCGGTTTTTTGTTTCACTTCTTCCACATCAGCAAAACGTCTGACTTTGAGGACTTTTTTCATCTGGGGAAACAAAAAAAAAGTCGCTCTGGGCATGATTGGGTGAATAGGGAGGGTGGAGCACAGAGGTCATGCCATTTTTTGGTCAAAAAACTGCTGACCACTCAGTGCAGTAAATCACCAATCAAGAAATGGACAAACACATTGTAAGAACCTCCAAAAAACATTCACTGAAGCCAAACCACTCAACCTCTCTCAATACTAGCTGATACACAGGCTGATTGGGTTTCCAGAATACTTACCTAGTAGAGGAAGCCTGTGCTATGAGAGACCCACCCTCCAAAAAATAATTCCTATATTTTGGGGGTCCTCCCTCGTACCTAAATATAAATTGCAAAATTCAGCCACTAGATAATCAGCATTCTGGTAAAGGCTTTAACATATGTCATCATTAATCCTTACCTACAGTTTCCAAGGAGTGTGGCACTCAGTGGAAAAATTCTAATAATTAAACTTAAACATTCACTTATGCAGCACTTACTCTGCACAGGTTCCAATCTAAATACTTTATATACATTGACTCTCTTAATACTCAAGATATCCCCTCAAGGTAGGAATTATTGCCAACTCCTTACAATGGGAAAACTGGGGCCCAAAGAGGTTATATAACTTGCCGAAGCCAGGTTTCAAAACCTGTCTGGCCCCAGAGTCTATATTCTTAACAACATATTTTATATACTAATATCAACTTTTACCCCTAAAATGCTGTGCTTATCCATGTAGTCTTATCTCAGTAGATTGTTCAAGATCACCACCTAATATCAGCCAAGCCTGGTCCCCAAAACCGGTCCAGCCTCATTTCCAGCTGCCATAGCTTGGCCCTCTATCCACTTGCCATATCTTGCTGCTGACTGCACACCTTCTCTCCAAAATTCCAATTCACTACTAAGGGTTACACTATCAAAGCTGTGACGTCTATGATCAGGTCATACTTATAAGAAGAGACTATTTTTGGTTATTCTATTTTCAGTTTTCAGACTTTGCTAATTTCTATGCCTGAGCTGAGACAAGGGAGAAAAGAATATCACTTAAACAGCAACTTTTTATACTGGAAATAAATACTCTTTAATATCCAGTCATTAAAAGTGCATTAGTCTCCTTTCAAGGGTTTCCTAGAGTGCACAATAATAAAAACTTTAAGAGGCAGTTCAATTCTTGTTTGGCCTAGATCCTAGAATCTGGGGATTCAAGCAAAAGTCATCTATCTCCCCTCTTTCTCCAACCTACCAGAAAAAGGCAGTTTCTAGAACAACTCTTTTTGTTAGAAACATAGGTAATTTTATCTGTGACTCTTGGTAATGCAAAGAAACTGCTCCCAATTACCAACAAATCTAAACTCTTCATAAAACAAGATTGTGGATCTCAATTGCTATAGTACCACCTTGCCACCCAGGCCATCCTGAGCCTGTATTTATAAGGTGTGAAATAATACAGACAAATGTGAAACATTGACCTAATCCCCTAATAGCAGACAACAGGAGGCCAAGAACAAAGTGAGCTTCGAATTGTGAAAGTCTGAAAATGCTCAAAATATATCTAACTACTTATTTTTTCTTTTATAAACAGTGACCAAGGAGATCCTTTTGAAAGTTGTCAAAGCTGGCATAAAAGTACAAAGCCCTAACCAAGACTGTAGTCAGTTGAGAGCTCTTTACTTCTCATTTCCTTGATTCTATGATGTTAAATCCTCTTTATGCATAGTTAATGATAGTTTACATATAAAGTTTATTAGCTTCTAAGTTGCTGAGAGATTAAAATGACAAAAGTAAGGTGAAAGATATTGCTATAAAATTGTCAAATATAAATCAGGGACAATATTACTTCCCTTCTGGGGGAAGCAAGGGACCTAACATTTATCATCTGTCACTATTTTTTGTTTTATTATTTTAAAGTTTTGGGGTACAAGTCAGGTTTGGGTACATAAGTGGTTTAGGTATAGGTAAGTTTGGGGCCTCCTATTGGACCCCACTTCACCTGAATTAGTATTAGGTACCTCTATCGATGTTATGTACCTCCCTCCCTGGCCATGTCCTGCTACTGCCAATCCGTTTTTTGTAGTATTAGATCATCTGTAACTGTTAACTGCTACCTGCATTTTATAAATAAGGTGAGGCTTTGAGAAGTGAAATAAGCTGTCCCCAAAGATACGAAGCTTAGGAAGAAACTAGAATCAGAATCTGTACAAGGTTTGCATGGCTCCAAAGTTCATGTCACTCCCACTATACCAGGCTGCTTCCAGTAGAATTTTTCTGAAAATTCTGGCTGCTTTACTGAGGGCACTAAGAAATGTGTCACAAGTGCAGGTACATACAAAGGAAAGTTTTTCTTGACACTTACTAGTGGGGAATCATTTATGATTTTCCACTTTTGCAATATACACAAATATATAAGCAAGATACATAGATTTTAGATAAAGATCTTTCATAGTTCTTCTCCAAAATATATATTTATGTTTTCTCTTTCAGTGTGGAGAACACAGGAAGTGATGTTTTCTCCCTGTCAAACATAAACCTGAAGGGGACTTTCTCCCATCATAAGTACTCTCTGAACACTGCTATTCAGCAACAATAATTTTGGAATGGGATCACTGATGGGCTTCAATTAGTCAGCCATTCTATAAACACTTACAAAGAGACCTGCTTATGCCAGGCATTGGTATATGGACAAAGGATGATTTCTGCCCTCAAGAAATCTGAATTAGAATTCGGAAGATAGACAGTAAATACACCATTATACTAAGCTAAATGCTATGGGATGCTACAGATACTCAAAGATGAGTCATTTGGCACAGATTGAGGAAGACAGAATGCCAGCAAAAGCTTCCAGTATAGAATTTGGTCAGGGATAGCTGGCATGTACTCAGAAGCAAACAGCCAGTTATAACCAGGGCAACTTGGGTTGTGAATGTGTTAGAGAACATGGGGATGATTTGGATATGAGGTCTAAGAGCTAAACTGGGTCCAGATCTTATAGGTCCTCCTGTGTGCCATGTACAAAAGGAGACACTTTTATTCAAAGGCATAGAGATGCTTGTTAGCAGAGAATTAGCATGATCTGATGGAGGTTTTAGGAACATCACTCTAAAATCAAGGATAGTTCGGAAATGGGGAGATATTAGAGATAAGAAGAACATCATGATGGGTGGCCTACTACTGGAAGTCCCAAGTGAGAAATTATGTGGGTCTGAGCTAAGGGAGTAGAAGTGGGGACAGGGGACACATTGGAGTATTTAGGAGAATAACGTGCTCAAATTAGTTGATATCCTGGGAAAACGAACAAGGAAGAATTTGGGATAACATACAGTATTCCAAGGAGGGCAACTGTGACACCTTTACTGGCAGAGGAGAGTTTGGATGCAATGAAAAGGAGAATTATAATATTAGTTTTAGATACTGTTCTTTAATTTTCAAGCTGTAATTGCTTTATTTCTAATATTCCTAGTGGTATATCACTACTAAATAAGACTTTATTATTTACAATTATAGTGATAATACCCATAGGTTGTCTTAAAAACAATCCAAGCAAATGGCTTGACCCATATTCCCCAAAATAAGAAAATTCAGGCGGAAATGCACACAACCTAGACTAAGAAATAAGGAAATAAATATATGAAGAAGATGACACATTTCTGCAAGTGCCAAGATATGACCAAAATGAGCATGACTCACACCTCGGTGGATTATTTCCTTCATTCCAAAACCAAATAGTTTCCTACAGGGAGTCCATATTAACTCCTACTCTTTTCCACAAAGAGAATGTTCAGATTTATCCTGAACACTGACCAAAGATAAACCCCACCTAAGATTTAAAGTTTATCTAAATTTGGAAGTACCAAGAAAGAGCAGTAATCCCTAACTCCAATGTTCTTGGGAACAGTCAGATAATAGAAACTGGTAACTTGGCTGGATGCAACTAATAGGTAGTGGTGAAGACTACTGCAAATGGAAACACGCTCCTTCTCAGTCAATAGTTTTAAAACATTGTTGCAATTCCTTGACATTTAGCTGAAGAGGAGAGTGGGTCTCTATTGCCCTTCTTCCATCTTGGTGGGCTTATGACTGCCTCTACCAAAAGAGTACAAGACAATGGTACAGTAAGACTTCTGAGACTAGGTCATAAGCGGTCATGTGGCTTTTGTCTTTTTCTTCTAGAATACTTGCCCTTGGGTCACCGAGCCACCACGTAAAATCCCCGACTATCCTGAGGCTGCATGTTGCAGAAGACACATGGAAAGACCACATGGAAATCCTGGAATCTGCACAGAGGGATTCATGGGATGCCCAAGGAGCCTCGAGTCACCCTAGCCCAAGTACATGATATGTGAGTGGAGACACCTCCAGAAGATCCCAACTGCCAGAATTTAAGTCTCCCCAGCTGAGGTCCCAGACACATGGAGTAAAAACAAACCATCTCTACTATACCTTGTCCAAATTCCTGATCCACAGAATCTACGAACATAATGAAAGTGTGACTGTTTTCCAACACTAGGGTTGAGATGGTTCGTTACATAACAATAGAAAACCAGACCACCTCCACTCCAGAGGCAGCCACCGCTACTGCTCCATTCCCACTGACTTGCATGTTGGGAGGCAGGGCCAGTGTCAGAAAACCTTCCAGTTTATCAAGAGATATAAGACACTTAGATTTGTATAGGATTTTTCCAGTTGTTAAAGCACCATGTGGGCCTAATGAAACATTATTGTGACTGGATTTGACCCTTGGGCCACAAGTTACAACAACTCTTGCAGTATGTAGAGTCCCTGGAGGCAAAGAGATATGCCTTCTTCGCAGACAGCCACTTTCAAGGAGCACATAGTCTGGACCTCCTTGCCATTACCTCTCTGCATCACACAGGCTTTTTTGTTCTTGCTTTTCTTTAGACAACATTAGGCAAGAATCAACTGAGGACTGAGATATTCCTTACAAATATTCCCCAAGACATTCTAGGATTTGCTTTAGTTCAAATCTCCAATGAATTTTAAGGTCCATATTCTAACACTCCAAAGCCACCGTGATGACAATAGAAGTCAAGTTTGGAGGCCACAAATATAAACTCAGGTGGCATGCATGGAATCTATGCTTTATAAATCAGGAATTCAATTGGGAAATAAAAGGTGAGCCTAATACATAACAACGACTCAATAAAAGATATATGTTTAAATGAATGAATAATCATTTCAACAAATAATTGATCTGGCCTTCCCTTGCACTGCATTTTAGCATCTCCACAAAGACAAAATCAAGACCTAATTAGGTCCCTCTAGGTGTTAAACTAATGCAAATTGTCAACTCTCTAAAACAGAAATGACAAATTCTTCCAAGTCCCTATAACCAACAGAGACCTTCCAGTACTGCTGGCTCATTATAGTCTCCTGTAGATGTAAACCTTTGGCCAAAATTAAACAAATAACCAAAAAAAGGTTATTCTCATGCAAACTACCCAGTAGGGAGTTTTTCTACAAGTCAATATTTAGTGCTGAAAAAAAAAAAGAAGAAAGAAACGAACAGACTTCTATTTGCATCTCTGTAATTTCCCCCAAATATCATCCAGGCCTAAATTAATCTTCTTACAAGTGACTAGGGTTTTATTTGTTTGTCTGTTTATTTTAATTCTCTTTATATGGAGCACAGAAAAGACGTCACATGAGACTCAGCAAGAGTGTTTACTTTCAAATAGGTTGCTTTCAACAAATTAGCATTCTATTTACTTTCTGTGAAATCACTGCACCACAGCCATCTGTACTAGCGAGCTATGATATACGTTATCATATCAAGATTGGATATTAAAGAAGACTTGAATATATACTTAGCAAATTCAAATCTGCCAACAGGCCTTCAGAGTAAGGTGGCTCAGAATGGCCAAACTTTGACAAAGTGACCAAAAGATTCCCTCCTTTCCAGCTGCCTGAGTGAGATAAGACCCCAGACCTATGGGCACAAAGATGTCTTTGGGCAAGTTGTGAAGACTGCTTCCCCCTAACTGGATTATAAATGGAGAGTTTTTGAGGTTTGATATAAGGCACTAGGGAAATTGCAGTATTTAAAGCGAATGCTAAAGATGATGATGTGCCAAGAATTTAGAAGATGAGATGAAATACCCTGAGACAAAAAACCAAGGCTGCTAGCTCTCCTAATAATGTCCCCTTTACCCCACCTCCCTTTTATCGTATGTGCTGAGTGAACCAGAAGAGGACAATGAGGGAAAACCTTGAAAAACATATATCATTCCGAGGCCTATAAAATCACTGTGAAAGCTTCCTTAAGTCACGCTTCTTTAAGTCAAGACATTACTTGACCCCATGGCAAGTGGTTTACCAAATGCCCAATAAAGTATTCCAAGATTTTGCTCACCAAACCAGGCACTTGTTAATTTACATTAACACAGGATTCCAGGAGATGTGACTACAGGGAATAAAGGATCCTGTGTTTTATACCATATATGCTTTATAACACATACCACCACTTCAAAATACTCTGCTGCCGTGGAACTATTACCTTCAGTGAGTTATCAAAGTCAGTGCTGGCTGATGCATAAGTTTGGATGGGTAAGGGGAGATTTTACTAGAACAAAACTTCATTTTATAGATAAAATTATCAATGTAGCATAGTTTCTTATGCTCTAATAAAATTTAGTATCCTGAATACTATAAAAACCAACTCTTTAGAAAATAAATTTCCTTATGCTCCTATAAAAACTAGAATAGAAAGTAGACAGGCAAATAAGAAACCTAAAACCCTAATTCAACCTTTTTTTGAGTGACAATCCACTGATGTCACAATAAAGGTCACGTTTAACACTTAAGCCATTAAAACACAAACTCTGTCCAAATAGTTATACAACAAATAAAGGAAAAGGGAAGTTTCAAACAGGAAAAGGATACATGTTTGGTGGATTCAAATGTAAGTATTGCTATGCTCCTAAGGAAAAGTTTTTTACTTACTACAAAGCTTATTCAATATTATCAGCACCTTAGCAGCTATAGGTAGGGGTTAGCAAAAGCTTGGCTTCCTTTAAAGAATTAAAGATAAATTTACAAAATATATGTTTACTTTCCAGTCCCAGAGGGCATCACAAAAGAAAGGAGAGATGGTAGATAATAAAGAGGAGAAACTGAAGGTGAACATTTTTAAAGATACACCAATTTACTTGTCTATCTCTGAAAAATAAAAGTCCACTGGCTATAAATTGACTTGATTGCATGTTTTCACAACATATAATTACAACAGATCAGATGACAAGGAGAATCAGAAATTGATGTTATCTGGGACCACCCATTTACTAGTCTAGAAATCCGTCTGGTATGCCCAAAATGTTTCTTTTGGTGTTGCTGGTTTAGACCAGAGGTTTTCAAACTTCCTAAAGTCAGTTTTGTGAATGAGACGTTAAGCCGAAGTGGGAACAAACTAACCAGTTAAGTGTGGAATTGCTCCAGTTAAAGGGTACCTGTGGCGGGGAGGAGAGGGGTGGCAGAGCCTGCCTACCCTCCCTATATACTCTACCAGTTCTAAGGAGGTTCCATGGACCCTCTAGGGCTCAATGAAGCACAATGTGAAAACAATCTGAGATTTAACATAGAACACCACAAGCTAAAATGAGGTCAAAATACTAAAGTGGAAAAACACCAAAATGAATGAAATGTAATAGCTAAATTAATTTTACTCAACTAGGTTAACCAAAGAATCAACAAGGTTCCAGGATTATTTTTCTACCTTTATTGTTTTAACAGAATTAGTTTATTGATTTTCACTTAGCAGAAAATTTCTGCCTTCCAGGCAACTAGGCAATAATTTCCCCCAAAACCTTACAATATCTTTATTATTGAGTCAGAAGGTATTAGTCAGAAGATGAATTTCCTTAACTGATGACTCCTTCATTGTAAAACTTCTCCAATAAAGATGAACAGTAATTCAGCATAACCTTTGCTAGAAAAATATAATAAATGAAAGAGGATTAAATGACGGCATAAATCTAGGGACATAAAGTCCTGAAACACTGATCACTATAAAAACCTCTTAGTTCAGGAACCCTTAATGCTACAGTTTGAAAGTGTTCCCCAAAATTCATGTGTTAGAAACTTAATCCTAAATGCAGCAGTGTTGGGAGGTGGGGCCTGATAAGAGATGATTAGATCATGAGGGCTTTGCTCTCATTAACGAATTAATATCATTATCACAAGAGTAGGTTAGTTACCAAGAGAGTGGGTTTGTTATGAAAGCAAGTTTGGTCCCCCTTGCTTGTTAACCGTTTCATGTACTCTTGCCTTCCTGCCTTCCACCATGAGATGATGTAGCATGAAAACCCTTGTTAGATGCCAGCATCATGTTCTTTGACTTCCCAGCCTCCAGAATAATGAGCCAAATAGATTTCTGTTCATTATAAATTACTCAGTCTGTGGCATTCTGTTATAGCAATATAAAATGAACTGAGACACTTAAGAAGTAAAAAACAATTAGAATTAAACTTGAAGTTGAATTTAAAATCCCAATAAGGGATTTTTTTCTTAATGTTAAAGAACTAGCTTTCCTGGTCCACTTAGTTTAATCACAGGTTTAAGGAATGAAGAACATTTTATATTCCTCCCTGTATGAAAAACTAACGTTGCTACTAGGAAACTCCCTTGGACAGCATTTAGTATTCTACATAATCTGGCCTCAATTCACTTTATAAAATTATCTGCCACAACCTAAAAAAGACCTTAGAACAGACACATCTCCTCACTGTTCCTTTAACACAATTTTCTCCTTTTCATCTCTGCACCTTCTTTCCCAGACATCCTCACCCTTCCTGCCATCCTATTTGAATCCAGCCATTCCTCAGAAATCAACCTTACAACACATCTCCTTTGAGAAGCCACTCCTGACACGGCAGCCAAGACCCACTTCCCAGACCCAAAAAGGCCCACAGCATCAACTGCTCATTCTGTCCATTTGCTTTTAATAATGCACTTCATTGTTAGCTCCTCCCATGGACATGTCAGACCATGAACATGTCACACACAGTATCTATCACCATGCTGTAATCACATGGAACACAATTAATATTTGCTGAATAAAGGTTTGTTTATTCTCAATCTCTCATCTACACATGGAAAGGTACAGAAATTTACACAAAGCAAGTGAAATATGAGCAGAATGTGGTTTCTTACTACCATCCACATCCATGAGTCTTATCAACTCATGCTTCCCCTTATTGCCATTTATGTCTGTTTTACTATGTTGTTTAACTCAGGGCACATTCTGATTAGCCTTTAATTTGTTGTAATAAATCTCTATTATTCTTGACATTGTTTAGAATGCATGGCTGCCTAATTGGTCAAGGCAATGATTTACAGGGAACTATTATAGATTTTACTCTTCCCTTCAGTTGATGCTACCCCTCCCCATTTCATCGAGAGCCCCACTCTAAACTAGCAAGTACCAGCTGTAAAATAACAGAAGTAAATTGCCAAAGAAAGGAGAAAATGTCTGGTCTTTTTGCCCAAAGGTTCCAGGAAAAGATTATCAAAATCTGGTTAAAGAGGACATAACTAAAGCACACGAAGAGCCTGGTGCCACTGCCTCGTTATAAGTTTACTGTCTTCCAAACTTCAGTTGATAATACATACTACTCGCCCATCTGATGAAGAGACAGTAAAGACTGAATACATTTAATCTACAGTGGAGTACAAAGTGAAATCCTACACCCTGATTTTCTAGAGCACTATCCCACTAAGAAGTGGGCAAATATGTAAGAGACTAGACACAGGATGCTTCACACAAGACTAATCCATTTGTAGACTGCTATGTGAGATCTAACCAACCAAAATAAACATAACTACCAACAGATTTGAGAAGTATACAAATCCCAAATCGCTTCTGCTACAGCTTTTTTAGCTCCCTGTCTGCCAAGAAGTGTTCAGACTCACCACTGTGGTGCTTCAAAGAGGATGGGGTCTGTCCTGAAATTGCTAAATGAATTGCTGCAATCCTGATAGGTTCTCTACCAGGCACAGGAATGCAGAGTGAATTCAGAAAAATGGCTTTTAATAGGTCATACTGCTGTGCCATGCATGGTGACCTTTCCATCTAGACACAGAATTCCTCTTGGAAAATATGCTTATCACTCCATGTCAGAAGCCCAGGCCCAGCTGATAGGCTCTGGAAGGCAGGTGAGGTAGCAGGAAGAGAAAGACACTCCCAGTCCTAGTTGACCAGACCCCCAAGCTGATGAATCTCCTTTCTTCCTGTCCAATTAAGAGGAGGGGCAAGAAGCTGGAAGCGGTACGGATTGTGCTTCCTGACTTCCTCACCCTGACTCTGCCTAAGTGAAACTGAGTTAATACTGTGGCTTCTATGTTTATTAACATATAAACCTGTGTGAAACCAGATTTTCTATGATGGCTGGGATAAAAAATAAAATCTCAAAACATGTCCAATACTAGAAATGTACTTTGTGTTGCATTGTTGAATCTGAACACTTGGCTAGATGTTACTATTACAAAAAAATTATAATACATATGTTTCAGTACAATGTTACCAGCTATTTCTCTCAGCGAGACAAAAGAGTGTGCTTTAGTAAATGTATATATTTTCTGTCTTTAAATCTTCAAAGGATCTTCTTTATGAAATGATGGTTTTGGTAGACAAAGATTATTATTTTACTGTCCACACCTAACAAAGTAAAGAACTTCCAATTCCAGATTTACTCTCAGACTTTATTTACCTGCAAAATCCAACTTCTGAGACTTCTGACTTAGAAAATCCCTATTCCAAGTCCCACACTAGATGGATAAATTATTTTTTCCATAGAGGTTGATGTTGTACTAAAGGTCACACAACAAGAAAGTGGCAAAGCCAGCTATGAATCTAAATCTCCAGCTGAGGAGTGTGACCTCATGCCCTTTAGGAAGTTGATGTATCACATTAACTCCATGAGAATTTAAGTCAATTGTTTTAAAGTATTTAAAAATTAAATAAATGTTATTTGTATTCACAGTTAAAACAGAGTTTATCTAAAGGAGGTTTACAAAACTGTTTTCACTGCTTTAAAGCTGTAAATAAAGCTTAAATGCCATATGTCAATTTAAAACATCTACATATTACCTTAACATATGGACAAAATTCCACAGGGATACTTGTAAAAATAACTAGATATGCATTGTGGATAAGCATAATAGCATCAGCCTCACTCTCTTTTTTAAGTGAACATCTATTGTACACCTGGTTGTATAGACTAGCAAAAACGTTTCCATCAAAAATAGATTTATGTGCTAAGCCAATAAACCCCAAAGTGGGCAATTTTGAGACTGCAACAGGAAAAAAAACATCAAAGAAATTAAGGATGAAAACCACATGGCACATAGTTTTAGAGTAAAGTACTGAAGAATTGATCTCCATTTAAGTGCTAAAGAGAAACTGTAAAAATAAGCAATTGTCAAGCCTGTTCTTCCACAGATTTTGAAAAGCTTGATTCCAAACCGTTTCTCATGAAAGTCACTACACTGGGGGAGCTATTCATGGCAAACCACCTGGATAATGTTTATTCCTAGACCTCAAATTGATCGTAATTATAAATGGACTCTCTTCATAAGTGTCCTCATATGTAAAATAAGCAGCTAACTTCAGTCAGTTTCCCCCATGACTACATAACAAGGGCAATTCTGGTCAGCTTGTATAGCAGTGAAGAGGATTGCCCTGCCAATCAACATAGGACCAATGACAAAGTGCACAGCCAGATTCTTTTAAATTCTTCATTGTGTCCCCCTCACAAACTGGTGTCTCTTGATTGCCTTTGTCTGCTATTTTCATTCTGTCTTCCTCACTGTAAGTTGACTCTTACCTTACTTTCCTATTAAATCACATCTAATCCATCATCTGCAGATATGACTACTGACTAGCCTTTCAGAGTCATATTATTCTGTTTGGGTGGATGGGTGAATTGGCACTTGCTGTCTAGGGAAATAGAAGCTGAATTAATGAGAGCTTGGTTAATTTGAATTCTCACGAGTGGTGCAACAGATCAGGCAGTTATGAACAAAAATCTGCAACTCAGATATTCTGACCTTTTAAGTGCCATCAGAAGTGGAATGTAAGTGTACTTTACGTTTGCCTATAGTAGTATAAATCAGAATAACTGGCTTAATTAGTTTTGTTTGCAGTAAGTTGAGTTATTAAAAAACACAACTCCTTGAGAGCAGTTGGTGTTGCCATCTGGTCCATCCCTTTGCTCCTGGGTCTCTTTCCCTTCTGTTTCTTGCAGTCCAGAAACCAATACTTCCACAGACACAAAGCACTTTAACTGTGAATATAAGTGAACGTGCAAGGAACAGACTAAAGTCAGTATATCTTCTCAAGAATGTTTTATCTAAAAGGAACAAGACCTTGGGGCGGGGTGATTATGTATGGGAGAAAAAAGGATACTAAGGTTGTTGGACTCCAAGGCTAGCACAAGGAATACTCCTTTCATTAAGAAGGCATTTTGATCGTTGTCCATCCAGCTGTGAACTGTGCATCCCATCTGGTTGGGTCAGAGGTTCCCAGGCAATAGATATAATAGATAAAATCTCACCTACAGATCGTCTTTGGTACTTCTCTAAGCCAGTGATGCTCACCTCATCTCACACTCTCATCATTGCATGTCTTTAGTTTTCTGAGATTTCCAACAGTAATGGGAAAAGAGAGGTTCCTTATTCCATTACCGCTACTTCAAGTGACCTCTAAGTCTAGAAGAATAGATGTCTTCATTATAAAACTGATTTGGTGCCCTAGTACTTGATTTTGTATTTTAGTGCTCTGCTAAAAACTGGCCTTGGTCAATCCACCAAACTTCTTTGGAAGTCAATTTTCTCATTTAGAATATGGGAGTAAAGGTTAAATACTTTATAGCTCTAAGTTCTTTGGTTCTGTGACATACTGAACTAAACATTAGCTATATCATCCTAATTTCTATTGTTTTAACACTAAAATATAGACATATATTCTCAATTAATTGAACTAACAAGAATAAAATTAAAATATCTCAATTAAATGAACTAATAAAATAAATAACTATATACACAAATATATGCATGTACATATTCACCACCAATTGGGTTTTTTATTTCCTACTGCTAGGAAAACACACACTATGCCCTCAAAAGCAATTTATGCTTCTTAACATTTTTAAAGCAACTAGCAATTATGGACACTTGGGAAGTTATAGCTACATACAACTCAGACCGGGATTTCCCTAAAAACCAAAAAATCTCTCAATAATTAGGAGAAAGATGAGAAGGCCTTTCAGTTTCCTTTATAATCAAGATCAGAAGGCAACATTCTCAGTGTAATGAGAATACAACAAACTAGAAACGTCAACTCACTCAGGAGGCAGAGACTACCTTCAACAGCCTGGTCTTCAAAAGCTAACTAGTATATCCCTCAACCATACTAGAAGGCAAAAATGGTGCAATAAACATTCTGTTTGCCAGATTTTAAAATGTAAGGATTCACTTTCCTTCAAGTGGCTGAAAATGAAGGTGAAGGAGGCTTGGAATTCATTATCTTTAAATGTAATGCATTTAATATTCTTAAATATGCATATAAGAACACTAAATGCTCTGTGTGTATGGAGAGAGAGAGATCAAATAACTAAAATATAGTTTTTGAATAATTACCTAATTCACTTTTTTTCCTAACATATTCTTATAGAAAAGCCTATAGGAGGCCTAAATAACTAAGATTTTGAAGATTTTCTTAAGCTAAAACTAGTCGATATTATTCCTAAAGTTTCATTTACTCAGTAATTGAACATGTGCCTAGTTTTGATCAAGGGCCAGGAGCAAGTCCCAAGGCTTCTTGTACTCATCTATATTGATTTGAGTACAAAAATTCCATAATACATATAATTCTTTGTTATGTGAAAATGGTAAATGAGCAGCCATGTGTGAAAAAGCCAGTTATCGCCTTTTATCTTAGGGACAACAAATCTGTATTGCCTTTATAAGAATGATAATGTAACTTGCATTCCTCTGACATTTTTCCTTTTCTAAACTAACCTCTTCTGCCTCTGCAGCTTAAGGATCCTCTAAGAAAAAGCAGCAATTCTTCCTATTGGAAACACTTGAACACCACTTAAAGAGAAAGCAATTTAAGTCACGAGTTGCAGTAACTTGAACCTCACTCTTTTGCAGATTAGAGACTATTATAAATTACAGCTGAGCTTTCATGTCTATATTCTCAAGTATCCCATGGTCTACTCTTGATATTACATCTCGAATTTCCTAGCTTTCTTGAAAATCAGCCCATTTCAGAACATAAAACTATTCTTAATATGTCCCAGAATAAAATTCAAAATAAATATTTTAAATGTGCAAAATGCTCACCATAAATATTATGCATTACAGTATTAACAAGGGCAATTCAGTTCTGCCAAAATACCCAAGAAGCAAATATGTGAGTTCTTATAATATGATAGAAATACAGTACTTCAATTATCTGAAGTTTAGTCAAAACCCAGAAAATAAGCAAAAATGAACCTTGAAAAGTTAAAATACTTATAGACGGATGGCACATGGATTGTGCACTGAAGTGCTTGCACTTCACTCATGAAAGGACGCCTCAAGGTTATTTATTCATATATGAAAAGCATCTCTCTCTCTATATATATATAGATAGATTTTTTTTTTTTTTTTTTTTTTTAAGAGACAAGATCTCGCTATATTGCCCAGGCTGGTCTTGAATTCTTGGGCTCAGACGATCCTCTGCCTTGGCCTCCCAAAGTGCTGGTATTACAGGCATGAGCTACTGTACCCAGCTTATTTATGCTTGTTTTAAATATAGTTCTAAGCAATGTGGTTATTCATATTCCCAAGCTATGACCAGCCATTCGAAACAGAAGGAAAAAACTTAGAAACAACAATGAGAGAATGAGTTAAAATCAGGCCTGCTGAGGGGTGCAGTTGACAGCACTGCAGTACTGAAAGAAGATTTTATATTTATAAAATCTTATATATACACATATATAAAAGAAAAAAATATAAACAATACTCATCCAGGGCCATTTAATGTAGAAACTTACAGTTCTACCTTTAATCATCAGAAGTAAGTGGTAGAGCCTAAGTTCATAAACTTCAGTCTGGAAAACTTACTCCCATCACACATACACTGGACCAATGGTGCTACACACATCAAAATTTCACTTCACATTCTTTCTTCTGACCAGTGGAGCTTGGCAAAGGTCCCTACAACCATGCCTCCAAAATGGTCTAATATTATCATAAATAAATGTACAGTTCTATACATTTTGTATCATGCATTCATCTATGCATGTATTTATGAATATTTATTCATGAACTTACATTCATTTTACACTTGTGAAAAGTTGTCACCTGATGAAATGTAATAACTCACCATAGCTTTTTACTTCCTTATGCTTTATTCTAAACTATTTCAGCTAAAATGAAATGAGAAATGCATCACAAATTCAATGATGACAATTTTTCTATTATATCTTCTTAAAAGTTGCAATGAGTCAGAACGTATAAATATTTAATTGATTTCAATTGGGTCTAAAGGACAGGATCACAATCAGTTGAATGAGAATCTCTGTTTGACCAAACAGAATCAACTGAATGTTTGACATTGTTCAGATGCAATATTAGTTATTAAAATGTATATAAACATATGCATACAATGTTGATAGACAGACAATCTTCTCAGGGAAAATATAAAGATGACTCCCTTGACTTAAAGTACATTTACAGCATTGTACTATTATTGCCAGTGGAGTTGAAAACCTTATGTTGTACTAGAAAATATCTCGTCTAAGCCATCTAGGTTTTCCTCTCAGATATTTTGCAATTTTCTAAAATGAACTGAATTTCCAACATTAAGTTTTCTATGTCATTAAAATGTATTTCTATAATAAATGCAATATGCTTTGAATATATAAGTAAGGCATAATAAATCAATTTTGCTTTCCAATACTTCTTAAATTGATGTCCTATCAAAGCATATATAAGGTGACCAAAATACTGTATTGAACCTTGAAGAACAAAAACCATTATCTATTTTTTTAACTATTTATGTGTCAGTTCACACAGCAGAAAATATACTCAAAGAACCTCAATTAAATGGGTTCTGGTACTCCATAACAGTAACTGTTGAAATTTTTCTCCCAAGAGACATTCAATTTCTATTGTCCAAATTCATTCACAAGTGATGTTCTAACATTTTCTAAGCAGAATAAAAGATTTATGAGAACAATTATTCATGCTATAGTGCATACCACTTAATTCACAGACAATCTTACTTCAGAGAAGTCCTACTAGGTTCTTCCACACACAGGTTATCTGACCCCTTAATAGATAAGACCACTTTGTGTTATCAACATTTTTCATTTACTCATTAATAACCTCAACAGAGAATAAGTAACAATCTTAAAACTCAGGGTACACCCTTTTATAAAGTGGGAGATTTGGAACACAGTATTCTCTTGTAGGGAACACTCAATAGCATTGCAGGCAGTGGATAATCTATCGGCACCACCAATATCTGCTGAAAATAGGTTAGAAAATCTATGTGCTTCCCCCCCACCTTATCTGGATGTGAGGGCTTGAAAAAGTAAAGCAGTCTTGAACCTACTCATATGCCAGAGCTCTCCCCCAAATTAACTTAACCCCACCCACCAAAAACACAAATTTTCAACCCATGTCCCAAAGTAGTACGTTATTAGATAACGTGGGTCTAGAGTTTGAGAGGAGTGATGAAGTTTTACAGTAATAGCTGAGTTCGGTCCTTCTCAGTCCTGGAGTTCAAAGGAAGAGAAGTAAACTTTCTTATTCCCAGGAAGCTTGGATGTTTGAAACCCTCACTCACACCAACCCACCTTCTGCAACAATCACTCATTGAGAACATTGGTGTCCACCTGGTCCGCTCCCTGGAATCACCTGAGAAGTACTTTTCACAAAGTCTGCAGGCCAAGTGCCAGATCAACTCGATTTTGCACCTATGAGTGCAGGGCTCAGCTACTGGTGGTTTTTCAAAATTACCACAGTGACTTTAATCTGCAATCAGACTGAAAAGCACTGCTCTCAAGCAGAGGTTTTTGAACCAGGAGCAATTTTGCCTGGAGCACCCCACCCTGCAACATTTGGTAGCATCTGGAGACATTTTTGATTGTCACAGCTGGTAGTTCGTGGGTAAAACTCAGGGGAGCTGTTAAACCTCCTAAAATGCATAAGGCAGAACCTTACAGCAAAGAATTATCCGGTCCAAAATGCTTTTAAGAAATCCTGAACTGGAGGAAGAGTTGTTGGGAGAAACAACCCACTCTTTGCATCTCTAGAGATACCTTCACAAAAAAAAAAAAAAAAAAAAAAGAATCAATAGGAAGCTTTCAGGAGAAAGACTTACAACCCTAACGCTCCATTCAGCAAAGCCAAAGTAATTATAAATGGACCTTGTTTAGTGCAAGTGAATGATTTCCTCACATGTGCTTTCGTTGACTTGCGTGATGTTGACAGAGGCACTACTACACTGCAGTTTACTGGAACTTGCTCTAACAAGGCAAAGGGAATTAAACCCATAAAGATAATTAAACAATTCTTTTTTAAAATAAAAATAATAAAATAAAGAGTAACATTTATTCCTCCTCATTTGCTGGTAACCAGCCATATGTGTTTCTAGGATTAAAATCAAACTATTTTTACTAATTTTTCTCCTGAAGTCATAATGCCCAATAAGTGAACTACCTGTAAGGGTCTCTGATCATCAGACTCATCTTCATCTGGAAGAGTAACAGCAAACAGAGATATTGCTAGAAGAACCTCAATCATCTAAGACATCCATGACCTCAGCTAAAATAGTTATCTGTTTAAAAGCAAAGATGGGCCATCTGTTATCTGAAAGCAAAACTCCTTAATTTCATGTTGGAAGGAAATGCTTCTACCTAAGAAACTTCCATTTAACCTTGGATTTCAATAGAATCAGGTAAGTGACACCCTCATTCTCAACAGTTGAGGCTGTCAGTTTATAAACATTGGTAGCTAGAAGTGGCTATCCAATTACTTAACTTACAAATCTAGAACACAGCAAATAACTTAAATGAGTGGGCAAATGCCTTAATACCTAGATAAGGTAAGTGTTGAATCTACTTCCTATTTGAAGAGAAGCAAATGCATTCATAGGATTTTGTTTAGTTTGGAGGTTATTTTCTAAACAGTTACTGAATAAAAAATGGCTATACAGACTTCGATATTTTTTAAGAGAGGAAAAATACCTAAAATTCATCTTTGCATTCCAGTTGGAGGTTAAGCCAACAGTTTTAACCAAAGGAAATTTTTGGATGTTGAGTTCAACTATTCCATTCACTGAGCTTGTAACTGAAAGGACAGGAAGATTTAAAGATGCTCAAGACGCAGTCAACTAAAGCAGCACTCTCTTTCATTAACGTTCCTTCAGTGTACATATGTATATGTTTTTGGAGGGAATGCCTACCCTTACAGGTATGACAATATCGTGTCATTATATATTTCACTTCTGTTTCAGTCTGCCATAATGCACACACATTTCCTGCTTGTTTTCACCTGCTTTTTGTTCATGAAAAAACATGCAAGTGCTAATCCAAAATATTCATACAAACCCCAAGCAGAATGACTTTGGAAACAACTCAGCAAGTCTGCAATTTGGGATTAACCTCAATACAGGTTCCTATCTGTGAACACACCAATGACTGTGTGGGGATTTAAAACTATAAAAAAGTATGTCTTACCACCCATATCAAGAATTAATTTGTAGCAGCAGGATAAATACAACCTACCAATGCCCATGTTTATTAGGCTGATGATCCATAAACATCTCACTGTGCCACTTCATTTTCCAATTAATTACTAAAATTAAAATGCAATGCAAATATACTCTGGTGAGGATATCAACTGTCAGCAGAAGTCTGATCACTGAAGGATGAGAAAGTTCAAAGTAGACATAAGATTTGGATTATAGTATCATTCTATAAAAATTTATCTATTATGTCAGATTTTTAACTAAATCAAACTGTTGAATTTTAAGAAACATTTGCCGACCCACTAAGTTTATCTGAATCCAGGCTATAAGCCATGATGTAATGTCATCTTTATCTACAGATACACCTTACTTTATGTAAGGTATTGTTTAAAAGTTGCACCTAAAAACTTTTCCTGTGCATTAATTGATTGAACTAGAGGAGTTCTTTATGGAAAGAAGCCCTTATGTAAACAGAAGATTTGTTTTGGAAGTAATCCACTTGCCCTTAAGTATTTTCTTTTTAGTTTAAGAAGCAAAGTTTCCTCATAATAGTGAATATATTTACTTCTCAAGCTCATTAAAAAGTAATCAACAAATGAAAAAGTCATTAACTTTACCTTCCCATTAGCCCATTTTCCCCCCAAAGACAAACTTCATGGCCAATAACCTATCTCGGGATAGTAACACAAACTTTCTTTTTAAATGACTTTCATCTCTTGTAAAGCACTGGGTAGCCAAGACTACCTATAGCAATCAGGGCAGTATCTCCACTGCTTGTGGAAAGAATGAGTGGAAGTTCAGTCAACCTGGTAAAGATACCTGCCAGGAGGTCTCAACACGACAAGTGAATCGCCTCCTCTCGGCCTCCACCTCCCAGCAACGGAGAAGGAAGCAGTTTCCTGTCTTACCCACCCTTTTTATTTCATTTACGCTTAAGAGAACATTGGATGCATTAGAAGCCAAGCTTCAGGAGTCAATTTTCAGCACTACAAGAAAAAGATTAGGATGAAATGGAATCTAACAGGTAAATCCCCAAATACAATATTGAAAATTTACCCCTTTGTGTCACTGCTAAAATTGGCAGCTTCCTCCACTACAGCTCAGAACTGGCTGCACAGACTCCAGAACACCTTTCAAATAAAATGAAAAACCTCATATATTTTGAATGAAAAAATTCCAGTCTATAAAATCAATCATGTTAGCTCCAACTCAACCATAGGTAACATAAAAGGATTGTGGGTCTTGAGGAGGGAGGGGTTTGTTATTGTTTTAAGAAATGATTTTTTTCTTTCAAGTTCAAAGTGTCTTCAGAATCAAGATGCAGAAAATTAGGCCTCTTTCAAAAGGTTAAAAGCTCAAGTTTAAAGCCTCTTCAGCAAACACAACAGACATTATGCTTTGGCGTGTCCAAACACATCTGTACATTATTTAAAGTGATACACTTAATGAGGAAAGAAGTCTCTTGTAAAAGAATACACTATTCAGAACACATTTTAGAAAGCTTGGTGAGCGTGCTGGTGGATTTTGAGTAAAGAATGGGATCTGCTGATATATTTCAGATGCAAAGAAAAGTCACAAATTCAGGCCAGGTGTGGTGGCTCACACCTATAATCCCAGCACTCTGGGAGGCCGAGGTGAGAGGATTGCCTGAGCCCATGGGTTCGAGACCAGCCTGGGCAACTTGGCAAGACCTCATCTCTACAATAAGTCAAAAAAATTAGCCAGGCATGGTGGCACGAGCCTGTAATACCAACTACTTGGAAGGCTG
>CAUYQG010271374.1:0-20332 GCA_963574415.1 Tarsius wallacei | reverse complement strand
TCAAGCCTGTAATCCCAGCACTTTGGGAGGCTGAGGTGAGGGGATTGCCTGAGCCCACGGGGTCAAGAACAACTTGGGCAACTTGGCAAGACCTCATCTCTACAAAAAAATCAAAAAATTAGCCGGGCGTGGTAGTGCGAGCCTATAGTTCCAGCTACTTGGAAGGCTGAGGTCGAAGGATCGCCAGATCCCAGCAGGTTGACACTGGGGTGGCCGTGAGCATGTCACTGCACTCTAGCCTGGGCGACAGAGTGAGACTCCAACTCAAAAAAAAAAAAAAGAAAAGAAAAAGAAAAAGTCAATCCCTAGGGGTTGGGGATGAGATGGAGGAACAAAGTCATTCAGTAGAGAATATAGAAATGAGCCAAAGGGTACATGGGAAACCCACAGACTCCCAGCAAATAATCAACTCTGGCAAGACTGCTGAAATATAAGAGCTCAGTTATGTGTGTCTATGGATCAATGAAAGCACCTATTGTGTGCTTGCCAAATGCATCATGTGGGGGAGGCAAAATTGTACCTCTACTCTCTTAGGATTTTGTTTTGCTTTGTTGTGTTTTTTAACAGCTGGACTTGAAATTTACAGATTTACATACAAATTTATTTAATACAAGTTTTTCGTGGCTAGGGAAACTTCATAAGGGAACAAAGAGCTAAAGATGCAGTTTGAGTTAAACACTTATATACTGATTTAGACAAAAAGAGGTAAATTGTAAAAATGTGATAAGGCCAAGCAGCTTGAGCTAGGGTAGTTAACTGGGGAGCAGTAGCTAGAAAGACAAAGGCTAGTCTAAAAAAAGCCTGTTTGTTCAGATTTCCCTTGGCCTTAACTTCCCAGCCTTGATGAGAAGAATGATACTTTTCTTCTGGTTTAGGAAAGATGTCTTTCACGTGGGAATTTTATCTCTTGCTTTTAAAAAATAGAAGAAAAGTCAGAGTATTGTTCTTACACCTGCTGTTTTTCAAGTGCCTCTAACTCAAAGTAGTCAATATGCCAAAGTGGCATGTTTTGTGATTGCATGCTCTTCATTCATTCAGTCAACATCCACACATATCATGTAAAAAACAGCTGAGCCTGCCCAGACCAGGTTGACTCTCAGAATTCAGGTTCAAGCTGATGAGGGATGTATGTGTATGGGGGACGGAGGGAAGTTGTCAGTGGGGAATTGATGCCCCATCTTTTGTCTGACATGCCTTTTCAGCTGGTTCATTATTATCATTAATTTTCCCGAGGGAAAGAAGAGAGGCAAACTACGTTTTCAATGGCCTCTGCCCTTCCTATGCAAGCGATACTTTCTGGAAGAAGCAAAAAATTAAAACCACTAGCCAAAGGAGAAAATGTATGTTAGATACAGAGAACATAGAGGTACATTGTGTTTGTGTTGTCAAAAGTCAGTAAAATCTTTAAACCAATAAAAGAACCCAAAGGCACTATTGGTCAGCTGATGTTAAGATTTCATTCTAGTTTTAGGGGGCAAGAAAACAGACCAGAAATATGCATCGAATGAAAAGGCCTTTAGTTCTCTTAGGAGTAAGAAGTGTTTGCCTTACCTGATTGCATTTCAAGCATATGTGATGAAAGAAATCACAGATAATTTTCAAAGTTAGAAATAGAAATTTGACATATTTGAGAAAAGCATAGAGACATACAAAGAAACTAATTTGAACTTAAAAGTCTTTTAAAATAAAGAATATTAATGATTGAGGATTATCATTTTGATTTTTAGATGCTCTTGAAATTCAAGAAGAAAGACTGATTGAGGAAGCGATATATGAAATGTGATCTACCAGCTGGCGTACACATATAAACGCCCAAACTCATCACCTTGGCCAAGCTTGCATAATGCAAAAACTCTCTTTGTTATCGACATTTAAATGCAAACCAATCTAATTTAGCAAATAAAGACACATACTCCTAGAAGGGAAAACATACTGAATAATTTGAATAGGATCTTTACTTGGAAACCACTTTCATCGTGTTATCAGAAAAACGACTTTAATTTGTTTCCAGCTGTGAACTGGTGCAGCATCCCATAATGGAACCTAGGGGAAGAAGCATTCACTTTTTACTCTATATTTCTACAGTGTCAAAGTACAGCTGATGAATCACATATCTATCCACACTTGCTTACAGCAGGGAAGCAGCGGTATTCTTTGTTAAAAGGTATTTTGTAGCAGCATTGGGAACAGCTGCAACCACTCTGGAAATGACAACAATCAGAGAAACAGTGCACAAGTACATCAAGTTAAGATCTGTTCACACCAGCCACAAGCCGGGGAGCAATGCTAATATAGCCAATCTGCCTCTGCACTATTGGAAGAAACTCGAAGGAGAGGAGAAGACCTTTTAATGAGACACCATGGTGCTTCCACCACTCAAGGCCAGATGAGGCCGAGTGCTCTGATTCCCAGAACCCCTGTCATCTCCCACTGCCGACTGCACATTCTGTGTGTGCTTGGCTGACAGCAGAAAGTGACAGGTTGAAAATCCACACCTATTGCTAGAAATAAGAAATGCCTCATCTACCTAAACCCAAAACTAGGGTGGAAAATAATCAACCCTTCCAGTTTTCATCTTCTCTGGAGAAAGGACCAGAAAAGTTGAACAAGTTTGTTTGTATTAGAGCAACACATAAATAGAAAAGACTTATAAGACCTTCCAGTTTCTGCTTGATACTCAATGTATGTCTGCAATGAGAATCAATCCACTGTGGACCTCAGGTAATTATAGCTGAGAGTAAAAGGGTGAAAAGGGACAGATCCCCAGGCATGCCTTACTTCTTTTGCAGATGAGTCAGGAACCAGAAGTCAATCATTTAAATTAAAAAATCTCAGAAAATGCTGGTAAGACAGATGGAGTCATATCAACCCTGTGACAGAAAGCAGTAATTGTTAGGACAGATTTCAGGAAACAAGGAGCAAAAGTTATTGGTTTGGAGTAGTCCCCTCAGAGAAGAGTACGCTCACTAGATAACTGATGGCAAAGAGCGCTGATTTTAAGAAGCTTGATTAATTTAGTTTGCAACACATATTGGCGGCACAATTCAGAGACAGCTGAATACGATCCACTCATAGCATTCTGAACCGCATCATCCCTCCGCCTTTGTGCTCAAAGATGCAACTACCCAGGAGATTCTCAGCAGGTTGGTTTGTAATAAGCATTCCTAAAAGTTACCCTATGACAGGCATGATAAAACAGTCATTCTGCCAATGCATTGGCCCGGTTTTAATCTATCCACAGATATTTCTTTCTCTTGATGTAGCTTCTTATAGGAACAAGTTAACTCAAGTGCAACAAAAAGAATAGAAAAAGCCAAACTGTTAAGCAGCTGAAACCCTTATATGCAAATTTTGAAGACTCCTATCACCCTACCTGCAGCCTGAAAATACCCAAAGTACGATATGCTAAACGCCTTGAAGGGAAAAATCACTGGAAGTCTTTTATCATCACAAAAACTAGTTAAGTGTCTGACAAATTTTAGTTCAATAACAAAAGTGCCCCCTCCCACCTCTTACTCCTCATTTTATAAATGTGCTTGTATTTTCCTCAAGTATAAATAGTCTTGTTTATAAGAAGAAACATGATATGAGCCAGAGTATGTGATCTCTGAAGCTCAATGAGTGGGGGGAGGGAAGGGGACAAAAAGGAAAGGACTGAGGTATGCTAATTCACCCTGACTCAGATGCATTTTCCATGGAGAATGCTAACCCAATTGTGCAAATGCCATAGAGAAACTGGGAAAAGCAACAGCTTGTTTCTCCCTGTCTGCCCAAATCTATTGAGAATGCAACTGTTACTTTGCAGGTGAAACACATTAGCTAACAAAGGTGTCATTAGTTTCTCTCAATGTACTTGGAATAATTCACATGCTAACAGCATTCACCATGGCAGTTCTCAAATGACATCATTGTGCCCTCCCCTCCAGCAGTGAATCCGCGAAGAGAGTTCATGAATGCAGGCCTACTCTGCTGCCCAGAAGTTATCAGCCTGGTAAAGACATTGGAGGTCAGGATCCTGCAGGCAAATGTTAAGGAACAATTTTTCTGGCACATCTCTCTGGCAGTTTGTTCCATTAAAATGGAATTTAAAAGAGAATTTTTAAAAAGGCTTCAGCAGTGCTCACACCTGGACAACTGCCCAGTAATAAGGCATGGAATCATGCCATCCTTTCTGGCCCCAAATATTACAGAGAATGAAGATGACTTTTTTTTTCCCCACGTAAAATTGGATGTTTTAATAAATTTAGTAAATTCATTACATCCCTTGTAGCTTTTTGGCACAAAAGGCATAGTAGATGGCTCAGCTTCATGAGAAGGCAGAAAATAGTACAGTTCGTGTTCAAATTCAACTGGTCAGAAGAACGGATGTTATAATGACTTAAAGGGACTTTAAAGAGGTACCTGTTAGAAGGGCAGTTCGATTGTGGCATGTGCCTTCTAGAGAGGAGGAAAAAGATGTGGCAATGGGCTCCCAAGTCGTTTTATGTGGCAAACTTAAAACCTACGCGGAAAGTTTCTGAGAGGCCTGTTGCAACTAATTTCTCCTCCCTCTCTCACCCCAGGAAGTTTTCCTTCCAGGCATCAATGATCAGAGCTTCCCAATCCTCAGGTGTGGGCCTGTACCAGTCTGTGGCTTGTTAGGAACCTGGCCACAAGGCAAGAGGTGAGCGGTGGGAGAGCCTGGTCTGCTGTCAGATCAGCGGGGACATTAGATTCCCATAGGAGTGTGAGTCCTATTGTGAACTGCGTGTGCACGAGATCCAGGTTGTACACTCCTTATGAGAGTCTAATGCCTGATGATCCCTCCCGCCCTCCCCCTGCCAACTGTCCGTGGATAAATTGTCTTCCACGAACCTGTCCCTGATGCCAGAAAGATTGGGGATTGCTGAATTATGCAATGTGGTCTTAGCTTACTGAGTATAGTTTATTTTCTATTTCAAAAGAAACCTCATAAAATAGTCTCCCTCTGTTATACTTGACAGATATGTAGAAAGAATAGGTAGGTGTATTTTGATATCTATGAAGGGATTTGGTATTTACTTGGGTAAGACTGAGAGAGGTGTTTGTGAGTGTGTGTGTGGAGGGGGTAATGACGATAAGAAAAAGGAACTGGTGTTTCAATCATATCATGATTACTTTTAAACTGAGAAACTGCCTAATGCAGGGATCTCAGGGGACCTTGGCAACTACTGACTTTGGCATTACCTTCATAGGAAGTGAAAATCTGTCACATTAGTCTAAGAGTAATTTTTGGGGTGGCATGGAGAGGTTGATAACAGAAAAATGATATTCATGCCATTGGCAGAGCACCCTGTCTTCTTTCTATGAAATCCAAAACAATATATGTGACTGGTCTTTGAATTTCTTCATATAGGATGCTATCAACTGCTAAGTGAGATCACCCAAAAGATTATTTGGGGGACGGAAAATTAATTTATAGTATTTTACATCTTTTACCCATGCACACATTTAATAATGGCTACATGAGCAGTTTTCACTTTCCTAAGCAATGTACTCCTGACAATGCTTTGGAAATTTCATATGTATGTTTCTAATATTAAAAAGTTAGTATCTTTATAAGATTTAAGGGAAGAAAACTATTATACAGCCACTAAATTTTGCAGGTGAGGTGTTAACTGTTGAAAGCTGTGAGGTGTGTGTCACATGTTCCCCAGAAGAGGACAGATGAGAACTTTCACCTGTCTTCATTGAGAAATGGAAACCTGAGAACAGGATTCAAGCACTTTCTCTTTCTCAACGCTGCAGGGTGTTAGGCAGCCTGTATTCCTTGAAACTGCCTTCTGGGCCTGCCAGGAACCTGTGACAGGGCTTCAAGACAAAAGAAAGGACTCTCTCTCTGTCTGTCTGTCTCTCTGTGTCTCTGTCTTGCGCGCTCTCTCTCTCTCTCTCCCTACCCAAATCTCTTGCCTTGCAGGTGAGGGAGTCCCTCCCACTTTGTGACTGGCAAGTTCCCCAAGCACATGATAGTCCCATAACATTATTTGTTAAATGGCAAAGACCCACTTCTGTGTAAAAACAGCAGATTGAATGCGTCAACGTGAAATATGTGACAGCCTCTATTGTGTGGCATTCCAATAGACAGAAGTTTGAAATAATTTATATATGGAATTTATGAAAGAGGCTTTAATCAAGTATCAAGTAAGACTTGTTTTATACACACACACACACACACACACACACATACACACACACACACCAAGAGAAGGGAGAATAGTTAAATAACTCAAGACACACTGAGTAAATGAGAGATAGCACAATAAATGAAACAGAATAAACCCACAGTTCCTTTCGGCCACCAAAACTATATAATTTTAATAGGCACGAGAGAGCATATAATTAATGTACTTTTTGAGAATATTTTTATTTCTATTGTTCTCATATCATCATTCGTGCAGCAATGCTGATGTCTTGAAAATATTAATATTCATCCCACCTACTTCAAGGAATACATCTTACTTGCACTAATTGTCTTAGTTATTCTGAGCATTGAAAGGAAAATGCTTTCTTCCAAATTTAAGATATATTTGAAAATAATTTGTTTAGTGAATACCTACTATGAGTCAGTGACTCTATGATACACAATTACCTGGGTTAGCTTTTTCTGTGGTGTCATCATTTGAAAAATGTTTCCCTGTTTCAGATTGCCTAGAATTTGAGAAACAAAATAATTGAGAAACATCTCTTTATAGCTTAAACTAGGTATGAAATCTTAAACATTTATGTAAGAGATAGTTAAGTTTTATATAGGAGATATATGATATAAATATATATATATCTATATACACATACAATAGTAGGATTACTAGAAATTGCTCTTCAAAACATGAAGAGGTCTATAATATTTGAGATTATAGTCTGAGTATTCTTATTAAGGAATTTTCTAATATTAAATGATCAGAGTTTAGAAATGTTTAATTTTGCATAAAATAGAAAACATTGCTTGAAAGATTACCCTGATAAAAAAAGATTTAGATTTTTATCTTTGTATTTCTAAACATGCTAAAAATTAAGATGAAATTGTAATGTTGACACTGAAAAATTCCCCATTAAACATCCATAGGAATTAATGGCCTAATGCCTGAAGGTATCATGTTTTATTTAACATTTGCTTTGCTGTGGGTTCCAAGGACTATGCCCAGCTGCATTTATCCCTTACTCCATTAAATGTTTATTATGCGCCTGTAATTACCTCAAGATTTCATAGATTCATTTGCTTTCTCTAGTTCATTTTGAGTCCAAGTAGCGATTCCTTTGAGAAATAGGCAACATTGCTCCTACATTAGGATGTGGGTTCTACTGTAGAAATTTCTATTGAGGGTAATTACAGAATAATGCCATGGCAGTTCTATTAGCCAGACAAGAGAGAGATTAGCCAGACAAGAAATTTTCAAGAAAAATTCTACTAGCCAGTTCTATTAGTCAGACAAGAAATTTTCAAGAAAAAAAAATAAAAATATATATCTATATATGTAAATAAAACCATGGGGTTGGGGAGAGAGAAATATCGACAGAGACAGAGAGAGACTACTTTATAGATCAGGACAAGACACTCAAGTCATTTCTTGCCCTTCCTCAGAACAGGGCTTCTTTGTATGAGGTCCATGGCAGCTCAGTAGAAAAAGGTCAGTAATTTCCTCACCCCTGATTCTATTTGACTGGACTCCAGGGAAAGCTGCTTGAGGTATAATCCCTTTGCCAAGATGCAATGAATGCAAAACCTTTACTGTCTACTCCTGTGGTTACAATTCATAAATCCAGTTTTGGAGACAAGCTGTAGTCTGTTGTCTGTAGTAAGAATTGTAAATGAGCTGCTGAGACATCCTGCTTAGGGAATTCCTTTTTAAAAGGTTAAGTGTAAATTGCCCTTTGGATTAGTCTGAACACCCCCATTATTAGAGTTGCTAGAACTAGTAGGCAGAAATGAAAATTGCCCCTACCTGCCAAAAGAAAAGAGAGAAGGAATACATTCTTGAATGGCAATGGAGAAGGGTAAAATCATGCTTATTTTCTCAGTAAACACTTATAAAATTATACCTGCTAATAGATTTAGTAAGAACATCTTATTACTTCCTGCACAAGAAAAGGAAGTAAACCGAAAGTTCATTTCAGGAAATAAATTCTAAATTATTATTACTATCTAAAGAAATGTATTAGATGGCTCGAAACATATAGATCACATATTACAAACTATGCATACATTCTTTCACATATGTTAAATAATTCTCCTCAAAATCAGTAAAATAATATTCAAATTAAAATATAAATACAGAGTTAAAAAATGTCTAAGTTTTTATGGCTCTGATTTTGAAGACATGACCTCATTCCAATACCATAAGGGAAATGCTATAATTAAGATTCTCTGTCTTTTTAAAAATTTTATACTGAATGAATAATTTTACATTGTTAATATATTGTTACACATAGGCATTTTAATAATAGTAGTACAAAAGTATAATGAGAAATAATGGTCCCTGCTGCATCCTTACCTGTCCCAGTGCTGCTTCCCAGAGGCAACCACTTTTAACTATTTTTCCATTTAGTTCTTCTGGTAGTTACTTCCATATCTCTAGGTAATTTCTTAATTCATTAATATGAAACATTTTATATTGTGTTTCTGCTATAATAGATAAGAATTAGCTGATTTCCTTTTCTCCTTTACCACTCACCCCCTCACTTTTATGTTACTTGAATTCCTTTTAATGCTTATTTTTGGACTTTTAATAATATGTTAAAATTTTGTCTATGACACATTGAAAGATGAAGAAGTTAGTACTCCTGTTTTTTCTTCCATTACTCCTTCTAACTTATATGAGATGCATTTACTTTTACATTGTAATGGTTGATAACATGTGCACTGCTCTGTACGATCATAGTCACATTACTTATTTATAAATGAATTTAAACTATTTAAAATCATTAAGCAGTATTTATGCCATTTAGACTATGTGACTATTATTCATGTTTTTTAAAAGCAAGGCAAGGGCTGAGGTAACATGTCCTTCTCTAAGGTAAGATAGTCATGACATTTTTGTCATTCCAAGGAGATGGTTCCAATGGATTCCTCTCACTTCTTCTCTGTTAAATCACTCAAAATAATTTTTCCTTCACGTTTGAACCATGAATTACTAGTATGCTTTCATTAAACTATATTTATTGTGTATCTATTCGTTTTCAAAATGATAAAATTGTCTTTTTCTTGTTGAGATAACAATTATCATGCTACTATTGTATCTCAGATTCTCATTTATTCTATTTTATATCAGTTCCATTGGATTTCTTGAAACACAGTGACTTCCTGTTCTATTTTTATCTGATATATTTTAAATTTGGACTATGAATATTTGAATAGCTTTTCTTCTTTCTAAAAATTTTGGGTACTTTATTAGTCTGTTCTGCCCATCTCTTAATGTGCTGAGATTACACTATTACACACTTCAGCCAAAAAATATGTAGTCTCTCTATTTGGCAGAATTTGAAGACATACAACTTTCTTAAACTAACTTTTTCTTGTATTATTTCTTTGATAATTTTTGTACTTCTGTTATCTCTGTAGTTTCTTTCTAAATTTTATATTAGTTGAATATGGGGTCTACTGATTTGATCCTCACTATTTCTTATGGTTTCATATTTACCTCATCATTCTTTCTAAAATTATTCCATATTCTGGGATGTTCCCCCACAAATTTTATTTTCCATCACTTCTACAATTTTTGAAAAAGTTTATCAATTGTATTTTTAAGTTCTGAAAACATTTTCTTCTTTTCCGATTGTCGACTTCACAATGTACACTTTTTTAGCCTTGTGCATATAAGTTTTCTAATTTCTCCTAGGTTATTTAGTACTTAGGGGCAATTTCCAAAAGGTCTTCATTTATGCACATCTTGTAAGCAGAGGTGTGGACTTCCTTTTTTCCAGATTATCTCTCCAGAAAATTTTGTCTAGAAAAGAGCTTTGAAAGATAAAAGTTTTGCTCTGAAACAATGGGCAGTTTCGAATTACTGTCCAGCATAACAATTATTGGCTCACTCTAATGCAAATGTCAAACAGACTTATTTCCATTATAAAGATTCCTAAGATAAGACCTCCTTCCCTGTAACTCAACCTGTGTACGTGCGGGTGTCACTTGGCCCTCATTGCATCAACCTCTGGAGACTGGAGTTTAAAGAATTGGTAAGGAAAAAAAAAGTGCTGATACTCTATCCCGAACTGTTGCTTTGAGTAATAAACGGATCTGTGTTTCTGACCTTAGGTCACTTGTCTCTGCCAGCATCCACAAAACTATGGAGACTAGCTAGTCAATACAAAGACGGCAAAATCTCAGACCCCTCAGAAGTCTTGATACATTTATCATCTTTGAAGTCTCTCTTCTGCTCCTTTGATTATTGTTATTTCTTCTAGAATCAATTCTGTGTGTGGGGGGGGTCGTTAATCACTATGTTTATTCTTTCATTCTTCAGTTTTATCTTAAATGTCTGTTATTTATTTGTTCATCTTTAAGACTGGAAGAAATAGAAAAGAAATTGCCATCTCTATATGCATATATGGGATTTGCAACAGGCAAGCATTCGGGGAGGGTGGGCAGAAAACGTAGATAATCTACTGTGATTGGAATGAAGAGAAGATCAAAAGCACAGTGGCCAAATGCATAGAGCTGGGATCTGGGAAATTAACATTATGCTTGTCTAATTTTCAAAACTCAGTTTACAGGAGTTTTGTTTTTGCATTGTGGTCTCACTGCCACCCGGGCTGGAGTGCAGTGGCATACTCATGGCCACTGCAGTCTTGACCTGCTGGGCTCAGGCGATCCTTTCACCTCAGCCTTCCAAGTTCTAGAACCACAGGTGCATGCCACCATGCCTGGCTAATTTTTTGATTTATTGTAAAGACAAGGTCTCACCAAGTTACCCAGGCTGGTCTCGAACCCCTGGGCTCAGGCAATCCTCTCACCTCCACCTCCCAAAGTACTAGGATTACAGGCATGAGCCACCACGCCCAGTTTTTACTTTGTTTTTTACTCCTAGATGATACAGTTTTGGCTGCTGGGCTTTTGTAAAGGGAGATGGGAGTGTTATCACACATTTGATGTAAGTTAACGTTTTACCATATATGTCTACAACCAATCCCTGTATAAGTATCTACGATGTCTCTTTATTTAGAAACACATGACATTTTTGTTAATGCTAAAAATGTTATTGGCATTAATTATAAAGAACTGACCCATAAACCTATAACACAGTGTTTCTAATTTCTTTCTACAGAGAACTATTTCAGGCTAATTTTTTGTACTTTACCATCTATCAATCTAGTCACCCATGTACCAATCTCTAAATGAAGTGAAGAGACTGGACAAAGTTAATGAGAAACATCAGAAACCCCAGATTCACATGTTCATTTCATTATTTTTCCATCTGTTCAGTAACTTGTTTTGCTTTGATTTCTTTCTTTTGAATGATTTGAGACACACTTCTGAGTCTAGGTTATTAGTAAAACTTGATTTCCTGAGCATTTTAAACTCTCATCCGAATGATTTGATTAGTCTCACTGATAAACTACTAAAGGAAAATACTCCTTTTTATGATTTGAATGTTCCCGTATTACATCACTGGAAAGAATAATTTTAGAAGTTCTAACATGCCCATTATTTTGTATTCTAAATAAAATTTTCCCCTTGAACATCAGTAGTATATATATTTATATTTAAGCACTCCAAAGAAATAGAGATTTTAAAACTGCCATTTGTGTGTTTGATGATCCACAAACTCTAGGGTCAGCATGATTTACTTAATTTCATGTCATTATCTCTTATTTTACTCACATTAATCTAAGTAATTCCTCTACGACCTCAAGCCAGTCCTGGAAGTGTTCTCATTTCAATTAAGACAGTTAAGTGTTTTTAAACTGTCATTTAGCCATATTACACCTTAATTGTTTGTGTTACTCTTCCATGAAATGTTTCCAAATAGTTTTTACTTTGCTTGGGGAGATGGAAAAGCCTTGTATAAAGTCATCAAATTATGTCGAAATATTTGATGAATCATAATGACCAGCAGGTTTTCCAAAGTCTTTTTGTTACGATTATGGTTAATTCAAGTAACCAAAACTTTATTTCCCCTATTATGACAAACAACACTGATGGCTAAGTGTCAGAATATTGCTCCAAGATAATAAAAATTTCTTTATTATTCATTTACTATCAATTTTGGCAGAATATATACTAACAAAAACTTAATATTTTTACCCTTTTTTCTAATTATATGAGAGTATCTTCATCGTTATTTTGATATATCCAAATCTAAAATTAAACCAACCAATTTATTCAAGTATTCAAGTGTATATTGAACACTTTTTACATGTGAGGAGATGATACTAAAGGATTTATGTTTTTTAAATTTTTTCATTTTAGATTTTAGGGTACACGTGTATTTGATAAGTGAACATATTGTGTAATGGTGGAGATTGTGTCTCAGGTGGTCCATTCCTCAGATAGTGAACATTGTGCCCCATAGGTAGTTTCTGAACACTAACCCCCTCTCCTCTCCTCCCTTACTAGCGTTTCCAGTGTCTGTTATTTCCATCCTTGTGACTATTAAGCTCCCACATACAAGTGAGGACATGTGGTGTTTGGTTTTCTGTTTCTTTGTCAGTTTAAGATGATGAGCTCTAGCTCCATCAATGCTGCTGAAAAGGACACGATTTCTTTTTTATGGCTGTGTAGTGTCCCATGGTGTTTATATACCGCATTTTCATTATCCACTGATGGATTAATGGGCATTTAGGTTTATTCCACATCTTTTCAATTGTGAATTGTGCTGCGGTTAACATACAGATGCAGGTGTCTTTGTTATATAATGACCTCTGTTCCTTAGGGTAGATACCTAGTAGTGGAATTATTGGATCAAATGGTAGACATACTTTCAGTTCTTTGAGTAATCTCCATACTGCTTTCTATAGAGGTTGTACTAATTTACACTCCCACCAACAGTGTATAAGTGTTCCTTTTTCTCCACATTCATGCCAGCATTTGTTGTTTTTTGATTTTTTTTAATAATGACCATTCTGATTGGTGTAATATGGTATCACATTGTGGTTTTAATTTGCATTTCCCTGATTGATAGAAGAAATAGTCAGAAGCTGGTTAGGCAGACAGAGAGGGTGGGTCTCAAGGAGACCTAACACTTGCAGGAATGCCCCATGCACCACCCCCATTATATAGCTGTTGGCTGAAAATGTGGTTAATGTGGTTAAGAGCATCCTTTAAACCCAGGGTGTACTGCTAAAAGAGACTTTTTGCTGCTTTAACGCAGGCCCAGTAACTTAACTAAATGTCTTAAGTTGACCTTGGATTATTATAATATCATTAACATAGTATTTGCATTGCAGTTTTACCTCTTGGTGGACTTTTCTGTGACACTTGTGGGTAATATTCAAGATGGAGGAACCTTGGTCAAGGACGCATGCACGATAAAAATTGAATCTCAGGAGGTAAGGGGCAGATGAGTTGTAAATGAGAGAAACGCCCCCAGAAAAGATAAGAAAAAAACCACAAACTCTTTGCACCAGTTGCCTATTTTGGGGTCCCTCTCTTTTTCTGGAGAACTTTGTTGCTTAATAAACTCCTTCTTCAACTCATCCTCTTAGTGTCCATGTTCCTTAATCTTCTTGGTCATGGGACAAGAACCCGAGGTTGTTGGTTTAAGCTGACAGTGGAGTTCAAAACTCCTGCAACATGATGATGAGTGACGTTGAGCATTTTTTCATATGTTTGTTAGGCATTTGAGAGATGTCTGTTTATGTTGCTTGCCCACATTTTTATTGGGGTTATTTGCTTTTTTTCTTGCTGATTCCTTTGAGTTCTTTGTAGATTCTGGATATTAGTCCTTTGTCAGATATGCATAGTTTATGAATTTTTCTCCCATTCTGTATGCTGCCTATTTGCTTTGGTGATTATTTCTTTTGCTGTGCAGGAGATTCTTAGTTTAATTAAGTCCCACTTACTTATTTTTGTTTAGTTGCTTTTGGGGTTTTAGCCAGAAATCAAACTATGTCTGTATGCCGATGACAACTTATACCTAGAGAACCCTAAAGACTCCTCCAAAAGACTCCTGGACTTTATAAATGAATTCAATAAAGTTTCAGAATACAAAATTAACACACATAAATCAGTAGCACTGCTATATACCAATAGCAGCCAAACTGAGACTCAAATCAATAATTCAATTCCATTTACAATAGCAGCCAAAAAGCTAAAATCCCTAGGGATATATTTAACCAAGAACATGAAAGAACTCTACAAGGAGAGCTACAAAACTCTGATGAAAGATATTGCAGAGGGCACAAACAAATGGAGAAGCATCACATGCTCATCAATTGGAAGAATCAACATTGTTAAAATGACCATATTACCCAAAGTAATCTACAGATTCAATGCAATCCCTGTCAAATTATCAATGTCATTTTTCACAGAATTAGAAAAATCAATCCAAAAATGCAGATGGAACCAAAAAAGAGCCAGAATAGCTAAAGCAATCCTAAGTGAAAAGAACAAAGCTGGAGGCATCACATTATCAGACTTCAAAGTATACTACAAGGCTGTAGTTACCAAAAGAGTATGGTACTGGTACAAAAGCAGATATATTGACCAATGAAACAGAATAGAGAATTCAGAAAGAAACCCAATACCTACAAGCAACCAATCATTGACAAAGCAGACAAAAACATACAGGGGATAGGACACCATATTTAACAAATGGCATTGGGAAAATTGAATAGCTACATGCGTCAAAGTGAAACTTGATCCATATCTCTCCCCATATACAAAAATTAACTCAAGATGGATAAAAGACTTAAATGTCAGACCTGAAAGCATTTAAAAAAATTAGGAAAAACTCTTATGTACATTGGTCTAAGCAAGGACATTATGAGGATCTTAGGAAGTAGAACTCTTCTCCCCAGACAAACCATAATACCCAGAAATGTCATTCTCTCTCTTCTCCCTTCTCTTTTGAAGACCCTCATTCCAGAAAGGTTGTGCCCCCTGCCCATAAAAAAGAAATACTATACAGAGAGGCCAAGAAGAATCTAGACAGACCACACTGGATTTTTCCCATTCATACCCTTCTGTCCAATTCATTCTATATAGCTGTCTATTCTACACTGAACCTAGGCATAAAAATAGAGAATTCCCTTGAGTATTGGGGTCTATAGTTCTGAAGTATTGGGGTCTATAGTTCTTGCATCATGTAGAATGTTGATTAAATACATTCATTATCACTTTCTCTTGCCAACCTGTCTTTTGTGATCCTTATGATGAGTGAGGAAAGGTATCACATCTTTCTGCCCCTACAGCATATTTTAGAGTCAACTGTCCAGCTTTCAACAAAAATGTATAAAGCATACAAAGAAACAGGAAAGTATTTCTCATTCAAAAGAAAACAAAATAAACAAGAACAATCTCTGATGGCAGCTGTAACAGACAAAGACTAAAACAACTGTCTTGAAGATGATTAAAGGACTAAAAAAAGATGTGAAGAAAATGAAGAATTATGTATGAACAAAATATTCATAAAGCAATAAGAAACCAAAAATAAATTCTGGAGCTGAAAAGTACAATAACTAAAATAAAAAATGCTCTAGAGGTATTATAAGCAGAATTAAGTGGGCAGAAGAATCAGTAAACTTGAAGACAGCAATGGAAAGTATCAAGTCTGAAGAACAGAAAAATGCAGATTGAAGAAAAAGGAATAGAGCCTAAAGGATCCACGGACCACCATCAAGTAGCTCATCATATAGGAGTTCCAGAAGGAGAAAAGACAGAGTAAAGGTTAAAGAGAATATTTGAAAAAATAATAGTTGAAAACTTCCCAAATTTTTGAAAGATATGAATGTAAACATCTGAGAAGCTCAACAAACTCCAAGTAAGTTAAACACAAAGGAAACCACTCTGAGATATATTATAATCAAACTTTCAAAAGACAAAAACAAAGAAAGAATTTTGAAAGTAGAAAGAGAGAAGAACTGTTGACATACAAGGATTCTTCAAAAGATTACTAGCAGATTTCTCATCAGAAACTTTGAAGGACAAAAGTCATGGGACATATATTTTAATGCTTAGAGAAAAAGCTGTTTTCCAAAAATCCTATACTAGAAAAATTCTTCTTCAAGAGAAATAAATTAAAAGTTTCCCAAATAAACAAAGGATGATGAAGTTTGGTACCCCTAGACCTGCCCTACAAAAAATGCTCAAGGGTGTCTTGTATTGGAAAATATGAGGACACTTGACAGCAACTCAAAGCCATATGAAGAAATAAAGTTTCAATAAAAGTAAATACAGGAACATCTACAAAAGCTAGTATTATTGTAATAATAGTTTATAACTCCAGTTTTTGTTTTGTACCTGAGTTAAGAGATTAATACAGTAAAAAGCAATTATTAGTCTAAAACTTGTACTAATTTGGTATTCCACATATTGTTTTCTATATAATTTTTTAAAGTAATACATTTAAAGTAATTTTTAGTTTGTGTCTGGGGGTACATAATATATGAAGATGTAATTTTTAAAATATCAACAACCAAAAAAGGTGGGGATAGAACTGTAAAGAAAAGATTTTGTATGTTATTGAAGTTAAGCTGGTATATATTTAAATTAGTGTTATAACTTTAGAATGTTACATGTAATATCTCCATGGTAACTACAAAATATAGCTATAGAATATGTACAAAGAGTAATAATAAACATTTTACTACAAAACAATATCAACTCAACACAAAGAAGACAGTAATACAGAAAATAAGAGACAAAAAAACTGTAAGGCATGTAGAAAACAAATACCAAAATGACTGAAGTAAGTTTCATTTTATCAGTAATTACTTTAAATGTAAGTAAGTAAACAATAATCAAAAGATAAAACTAGAAGAATGGATAAAAGCACATCATCCAACTGTATGTTGTATACAAGAGACTAACTTTAAAACCAACAACAAAAATAGAATAAAAGTGAAATGATTAAAAGAGGTATCCCAGCCATTGCTTTACTAAACTCTGGTGTGGCCCTGTGCTCTTTGAGCTATGGGCACCGCCATGTTTCTTTAGCTTTGGTCCCCTCCCCTACCTTGGGGAGGTGAATCCCTCTCTAATTTACTTTCTAAATAAAAGTGGCAAAGAGAGCATTCTATATTAATAAAAAGTTCAATAGAACAAGAAGATATAACAATTATAAACATTTATCTACCTAGTGATAGATCATTAAAATATATAATAAAAACTGACAAAATGAAGGGAGAAATAGACAATTTTACAACAATAGTTTGAGACTTCCATGTTCTATTCTCAATAATTGATTGAATAACCATACAGAAGATAAACAAGGAAATAAGGTCTTAAATAACACAGTAAATCAACTAGTTATGACGGACATATGCAGAGCATTCTACCTAACCACAACAGCATACACATTCTTTTCAAGTGAACATAGAATATTTTACATGTATTAGGCCACAAATTAAGTCTCAATAGTTTTTAAAAGCTAGAAACCATGTGAAGTATCTTCTTTGGCACCAAGGGAATGAAATTAGGACCTTGAACATCCATCGTAATACCATAAGAAAAGGATTGACAGTGGTGGGAAACTATGGGGGTGGGGGGAAGGAAGGTAGGATTAATGGTAGCAATATCTGTCTGGGGGCGGGGAAACACCCCTTATCAACAAGTGTGCCTGAACAAAGCATATTTGTATACCTAACCCTTAACTGTACCCCACAATAGCAAAATAAAAAATATTGATATAAAAAAAAAGAAATCAATAACAGAAGTAAAACAGGAAAATTAAAAAATTTATGAAAAACTAAACAAAATGCTCTTAAAGAAGAAATTACAAGAGACAATAGAAAACACTCATAGGCAAATGAAAATAAAAATACATCACACCAAAACTTACAGGACACAGAGAAAGCAGTGCTAAAGCAATACATTTATAGCTACATTGAAAGCAAGAAAGATTTTAAATCAACAACATAACTTTGCAACTTAAGTAACTAGAAAATGACAAACTAAATACAAAGCTGGTGGGGGAAGGAAATAAAAAAAATCAAAGATAAGTAGAATAGAGAACAGAAAAATAATAAAGAAAATGAAACAAAAAATTGGTTCCTTATTAAGATCAACAAAATTGACAAATCCTTAAACTAGGTTGAATAAGACAAAAAAAGATTCAGATTACTAAAATGGGTAATAAAATGGTAATATTACTCAGACTTTACAGAAATAAAAAGCATTATAAGAGACAGGTATGAAAAATTTTATGCCAACAATTGGAGAATCTAGATAAAATGGACAAATTCCTAGAAACAGAAACCTTACCAACACTAAATCATGATAAAAAAGAAAATTTGAATAGACTATAAGAGTAAGCACATTGAATCAGTAATAAAATATATCTTTTGGCAAAAATGTTCCTAGATCTAATCCTTTTTATAATTTTCCAAAAAATTAAAGACAGAACACTTTCCAACTCATTCCTTGAGACCAATATTACCCTGAGAAAGCCAGAAAGAAAAGAAAACTATATTCCTTATGAACATGGATGCAAAAATCCTCAAGAAAATACTAGCAAACCAAATTAAGAAGCATACTGAAAAGATTGTAACCATGGTAAAGTGGGATTTATTTCTGAAATAAAGATTTCACAAAAAAGATTCTACCAAAACAACAAACATAACCCTGCTATAACAAATACATTCATCAAAATAGTAGGATACAAAGTCAACATATGAAAATCATTCACATTTTTATACACTACCGAAAAGGAAATTATGAAAACAATTTTATTTATGGTAGTATTAAAAAATAATAAAATACCAAAGAATTAACCAAG
Organism: Tarsius wallacei; assembly: GCA_963574415.1. Classification (NCBI taxonomy): domain Eukaryota; kingdom Metazoa; phylum Chordata; class Mammalia; order Primates; family Tarsiidae; genus Tarsius; species Tarsius wallacei. Next base: position 1,442 of record CAUYQG010271374.1, on the reverse strand, counting down.
TAGGTGAAAGACTATGCAATGAAACATTGCTGAAAGAAATTAAAGAGGACATATATAAATGGAAACACATCTCACATTCATAGACAGAAAGACATAATACTGTTAATATGTCAGTACTACCCAAAAACACCTATCTACAGATATTCCCAAAAATGTTTCTTGCAGAAATTGGAAAAAAAATCCATCTTAAATCCATTTTAAAATGTATGTGGAATCCCAAGGGACCCCAAATAATCAATCTTAAAAAATAACAACTTAGAATACGCATAGCCCCTGATTTCAAAACTTAGTACAAAGCTATAGTAGTTAAAATAATGTGGTACTGGCATAAATACAAATGTAGACCAATAGAATAGAATTGAGAACCAGAAATAAACCCTAGCAAATAGTTAAATTATTTATTGACAAGGGTGCCAAAACCATTCAATGGGTGAAAGGACAGTCTTTTCAAAAATCGTGCTGGAATGACTCGATATCCACATGCCGAAAAAAATAATTTTTTAAAATCTTTACCTATCACAATATAAAAGATTAACTCAAAATGAATTAAAGACTTGAAGGTAAGTCCTAAAACTATAAACATTTCAGAATAAAACTACAAAAGCTTTGCAACATTGAATTTGGCAATACTTTCTTGTATATGACACCAAAGGCATAGGCAACAACAACAAAAATTGGACTTTATGAAAATCTTTAAAAATATGTATCAAAATATATTAAAAACAGAGTAAAAAAAGCAACTCACAGAAGGTGAAACAATATTTGCAAATCATATACTTATTAGAGATTAATGTCCAGAATAGATAGAGCATTTCTAAAACTCAAGTACGACAATGAAAAACCTGATTCAAAAGTCTGTAATGGCTTTTAGGTAGTACTGGCATCTTAATAGTATGTCCTTGAGCCGGGCTCGGTGGCTCAGTCTGTAATCCCACGCTTTGGGAGGCAGAGGTGAGTGTATTGCCTGAGCCTGAGGGTTCGAGACCCGCCCGGGCAACTTGGCGAGACCTCATCTCTACAATAAATCAAAAAATCAGCCGGGCGTGGTCGCGCGCACCTGTAGTTCCAGCCACTTGGAAGGCTGAGGCGGAAGGATCGCCAGAGCCCAGCAGGTCGAGGTTGCGGTGGCCGGGAGTGGCCACTGCACTCCAGTCTGGGTGACAGAGTGAGACTCCAACTCAAAAAAAAAAAAAAAATAATAATAATAAACTTCTGAACTCATTGCTTTAAAATAATTAAAGTATTTTAAAAATTCACTTGGAAGTCTTATGGGCTAAATTGCCTGCCCACAGATTCATATGTTGAAATCCTAACTCCTAGTATCTCAGAACATGGCTGGAGGGACTGTATTTGGAGATGGGGTCTTTAAAGAAGTAATTAAGGTAAAATGGGGTCATAAAGGTGGTCTCTAATCTAGTATGACTGGTGTTTTCATAAGACGA
>CAUYQG010271355.1:0-25638 GCA_963574415.1 Tarsius wallacei | reverse complement strand
CATATGACCCCGCAATCCCCTACTGGGAATATACCCTGAAGAACTCAAATCATACCTGCACACATATGTTTATCACAGCATTGTTCACAATAGCAAGATCATGAAACCAACCATGCTGTCCATCAAAAGAGGACTGGATTTTAAAAATGTGGTACATATACACAATGGAATACTAAGCAGCCATAAAAAAGAACAAAATCGTGAATTTTGACACAACCTTGATGGAATTGGAGTTTATAATACTGAGTGATCTGTCACAGAAGCAAAGATCTCAGTATCACATGTTCTCACTCATAAGTGGACCTTGAACAACTATCATAATACTATAAGAAAAGGATTGACAGTGGCGGGAAACTATGGGGGGGGCAGGGAGGGGAAGGAAGGTGGGATTAACGATAGTTAATATCTGTCTCGGGATGGGGGGGCGCACCTCATCAACAAGGGTACCTGCACAATGCATATTTGTATACCTAACCCTTAACTGTACCTCACAATTTTAAAATAAAAAATATGTTAAAAAAACAGTGCAAGATATTAATTGAGAAAACATCTGTGAAAAATTGGGAACAGGAGCAGGAAGAGGTAGGGCTTCACTCGGAAGTCCTTACTGAAGGAGATGAGGAAGGGAGAAAGATTGAGGCGAACAATCTTTAGAGCAGTCCAGTCCAGTCCAGCTCCATGGGAAGCTCCATCTTGAAGAATGCCTATAGAAGAGTCTGAAATTGGGGAGATATGGCCAGGCTGTACTACTCCTACTCTCTTGAATTTTTGGCTGAAGCTGTCCAGGAATAATGTGCTCTAAGCTTGAATGTTGCAAAGGAAAATGCCAGCACTACAGCAGAAGGCTGGCCATTGGCTGTACTCCCTGCATATAAATTCTCTCTTGATAGGAGAGCTGCCACCATCACCATGTGCCATGCACCTAATTGAGATACTACTAATTGAGATAATGCCAAATTTCCAAATTTTTAACAATAAAATGTTAGTAGCATTGTAATAAATCAATACTATATACCTAATAATGTAATTTTGCTGTTTTATATTAAATATAGCAATTATATTCTACTACTAATATTAGTAAGATTTTATATTATAATTGATATTATATAGTATATTTAAAAATGTGAAAATTTTATACTGCTAAATTTTAAATTATGTATACATATAAACATTTATGCATTATATAATTTTTATGTGTAGAAATGGAAACCACTCAGAAGAATATAATTAAATTGTTTTTTGATATTTGATTAATTACTTTTAAAATTTTCAAAGATCCAAATATTATAGCTACTAAAATTAATGTATTTATATTAAAAGTTAAATAAAATTCTAAAAGCACAGACCAATGTCTAATATCAACATGAGGACTGTCTTCCTGAAAAAACAAAGCAAAAAAAAAAAAATGTAAGCACTGATAAATTTTGCACTATAAACAATATAAACTTTAGGGCAACCCCCTTAGGTCCCCTCCCACTGTGGGAGCTTTTCTGTCCTCTCAATAAATCCTGCTTTCTCAAAAAAAAAAGATATATATATATAAACTTTATAAAAATACCAAAATAAATTATAAAGTCAAGTAAATGTGGCAAACATATTCCAAAAAAGTGGCAGAAAAGTAGATAATATTCATAATCCATGTATTGCTTTTATAACTTAATAAAATTCTATAAACACACCAAGTAAAAATTTGACAAAAATATTTTTAAATTTAATTTTTGGTATTGTTGATACTGTAGATAAGCAGGCACCACATGCATTAGTGTAAACATACACATTTCAGACTTTCTTTGAATTAAAATTTTGAAATATATATTTAGGGATATATGCTGTTTTTTAGTGATTTGTTTTTCAAAAAAATTGAAAACTTTCAAGATACATAGATTATATATGAGATATATAACGTGTATAAACATATTTACTGGTTTTTAGAAAATCTAAAAACAATTTGAGTTCTCAATAGTTGGAAACCTGTTAACAACTTATGAGGAATGTATCCTTAGGTGATTTTGTCATTGTGGAGTATCATAAATTGTACTTCCACGAACATGGATGATATAGCTTACTATACACCTAGGTTATATAGTATAGCTTATAACTCTTAGGATACAAACTTGTACAGCATGATACTGTACTGAATTCTGTATGCAATTGTAACATAATAGTAACTATGTATGTAAACATATGCAAATATGGAAAAAGTAGAGTAAAAATAAGGTATAAAAGTTAAAAATAAGCCGGGCTCGGTGGCTCAGCCTGTAATCCCGTGCCTTGGGAGGCTGAGGTGAGTGGATTGCCTGAGCCCGCGGGTTCGAGACACGCCTGAGCAAATTGGCGAGACCTCATCGCTACAATAAATCAAAAAATTAGCCGAGCGTAGTAGCCTACGCCTGTAGTTCCAGCTACTTGGAAGGCTGAGGCGGAAGAATCGCCGGAGCCCAGCAGGTCGAGGCTGCCGTGGCCGGGAGCGGCCACTGCACTCCAGTCTGGACGACGCAGTGAGACTCCAACTCAAAATAAATAAATAAATAAATGGTACACTTGTACAGGGCATTTACCTTGAATGTTGCTTATCAGACTGGAAGTTGCTCTGGGTGAGTCAGTGAGTGAGTAATGAATGGAAAGATCTAGGACATGGCCCTACTGTAGACCCTAAAAATACTGCACACTTAGGCAATGCTAAGTTTGTTTTTTAAAATTAATCTTCAATAATAAATCAACCATAACTTACTGTAACCTTGTCTTTCTGATTTTTAAATGGAGACAGTTTCTTGCTCTGCTACCCAGGAAGAAAGAGCTGGAGAGCAGTGGTGCAATTGCAGCTTAAACTCATGCGCTCAAAGGATCCTCCTGCGTCAGCCTCTTTAGTAACCAGCACTACAGGTACATGCAACCATGTCAATTTATTTTTAAAATGTTTTTTAGAGATGGGAGTCTCAATGTGTTGCCCAGGGTGGTCTCAAACTCCTGATCTAAAGCAATTCTCCTTCCTCCGCCTCCTAAAGTGCTGGGAGTACAGGCATATGTCACTGCACCCAGCTTGCTTAATGCACTTTTTTCCCCCATAAAGTTTACTTATTTATTTATTTAATTTCTATTTATTTATTTATTTATTTTAAATTTTAAAGATGTGGAGTACAATTCAGGGTTAGGTATACAAACGTTCTTTATTCAGGCTTAATGTACTTTTAAGTCTTACTCTTTTGTGCTAACACAACTTAAAACAAATACAGTATACAGCTGTAAAAAATATGTTCTTTCTTCATACTTTATTCTATAAGCTTTATTTATGTTTACGGTTTTTAATATTTTTAACTTTTAAAACGTTTTTGTTATAAACTAAGACTCAAACACAGTCCTTAGCCTAGTCCTACATAGTGTCAGAGTCATCAATATCACTATTTTCCTCCTCCTGGTGGAAGACTGGAAAGTCTTCCAGGGTAATAACATGTATGAGCCTGTCGTTTTCTATGATAAAAATACCTTCTTCTGAAATGCCCATGAGGAACTGCCTGCAGCTATTTTACAGGCAACTATTTTTTTAATAAGCAGAAGTACACTAAAATAATGATTAAAAGTACAGTATAGTAAATACATAAGCCAGCAACACGATCATATATTTATCATTATTATGCATTATGTAATCGTATGTGCTATACTTTAATACAACCAGCAGCACAGTAGGTTTATTTACACCAACATCACCACAAACACATGAATAATGCATTGCACTATGATATAACAATGGCTAAGATGTCACTAGGCGATAAGAACTTTCAGCTCTGCTATAATCTTATGGGACCACCATTGTGTACATGGTCTAGTCTGTTGTTGACTGAAACATCGTTATACAGTGCATAACTGTATTATGTTTCAGAATAACTTTCCTAAGCAACAACTAAAAGCAAAATATAAAATATAGAATTAATTGAAACATGAAAAAGAATAGAATTTGTAAGCAGGGAAAATAGAACTAAAGTTTGAGAGTTGAAAATAATTAATTGGATGTCATTTGGCAGCTGGAAGTTCTAAAGAAGAGGGATTTAAAAGATAAACTAGTGAGAATTCAGGCACTTCTACTTGGGTTCAATTTAAAGTTTCCAAGTGACCTTGGAGATACAAACAAAGTCAGAGGAAAGAGAAGAGAGGGGGGTGATGCAAGGAAGACAAGTTGCTACTGAAAAAGCAGTGTTATCCTCAGTGATACAGGAGACAACCTTAAACAGAGAAAAGGGTGTTTGGAACTTAACACAGATCACTGTGCATGTTTCCTGCCATTACTGAAATGTCATCACCTGCATTTTCTCTTTAGTACTTTATTTTCATAAAGTAGACTTTGATTATGAAATGCTGTCAATTCACCTGCCAAAGAATCTCCATATCATTTCAACTTTATCAGGACAAATACTGTTCTTTCACTCAGGTCATATATAAACCATCGTATTCCATTTATTTATTTCTGCCTGTTTATTTTCATCAGGAAATATATATTCTTATTTTTCTTAGTTTTTTTTCTGTCCCTAAAATTGTTATTAAATTTAAAATATTGACTATCTTGGAACCTAACTTTTTCCTTTTCTGTTTGCAGTTCAGTAGATATACACAAAGAAAAATAAGTTACAAATATTTATTTTTTTATTTTTCATTTTTATAAAGATTTATTCATAGTGTTACAACAGTCATTGTATTTTTCAAATACAGGAAATCAAATCAGGAGACCTTTAATAATATTAAGAAAATTCCAATATATGGATAATTTAGATAAAGATCATGACAAGGAATGGATTCACGACCCGAGTTTTCCTTATCCTTTCAGTGTTATTGATGAGAAGGTTAACTTCAGGTAGGAGAGGAGGTGGAGAACCCATTGTGAGCACTTCCCAACAAGCAGGGTGAAGAGAACGTGGCAACCTCAGGAGCTTCTCTCATCTGTGAATGGAGACAGGCAACGTATTACATCCTAATAAGTCCTCTGTGGAATTGGAAGACTGAAAAATGGTGAGCGTGGCCTTCTTAAAATGGCTTATATTAGAAGCCTATACAGAGTTAATTGAATTCCCATTTATTGTGTCCTTATGCTTTGATTATATATATATAATATAATATATATACATACATACATATATATATTTACTTATCCTTGAGACCTAAACAGCAAAACAGGCCAACAATCATCCAGATCTTGGAGGAAGTAAATACTATATTTTAGATGAAATCTTCTATATTTTAAAAATGTAGCTCAATATTAGAAAATATTTTCTCCCCAGGAAGCACATAGAATGTGCCAGGCTGACCTTCTCTTCTTTTTCTTCTTTTCATTTCCCATTCTTTTCCCTCAATTCTTTTATTCTACCCTAGCCCCTGAAGGACTCCATTATTCATATACAGAATTTATTTGATTATTTAACAAATAATAATAAAACAATGTAAGGATCAAAGTAGGTAAGAAAAAAAATCCTCTGACTTTCACTTAAAAACAATAACAACAACAAAAATAGAAAAGCCTTTGCCCCCAATATGTAATTTGGGAGTACTTGAAAAGTTTTGTTCAGTAAGAATACTAGACAAGATTTCACTAAGCTTTGCCTTATATATTAGAATTCTGTTATTATAATATAATACATATATTATTATATACAATTATATAATATAATACATATATTAATATATACAATTATTATTACCCTAACCAAAAAGGTGAGTGAACAAACTGTTCAGAACTATCAGTCCTATTCAAAAATAGAAAAAAAAAATGCTTGAATGTATATGTAACAAATATTGCTCACAATTTAAGAAACCACAGTTTTTTCAAAATACAAAGAAATACCATGTGTACTACTACATCAGGGGAAAAGTTTTTATTTGGCTTTCAAAATAATCAGTCTATTCCCAGAAATAAGACAAATTTAGTGACAGCAATAAACTAAATAGTAAACTGATTCCTTATAATATTATCTCTCCTAGTATTACACTATGAGCCTTGTTCAAGAATCATTGTCCAGTTGCTCCATGAATGTCTGCAAAAAGATACACTAAACCAAAAAGTAATCTATTTTCCAGTTCTTTGTGTCCCTGAAAAGGCACCGAATTTATAGAGCCTTGTTAGAGAAGCCAGGCTAATAAAAACAGAAAGATACCTGAGTGTTCTTGGAAGTGTATTGTGCCTATAGATGTAAAAGTGTTTAAATTTCTATGTCCAAGATGATGTTCTTGCCATCCACTGAATGAAACTGTAGAAGAAATCTAGCCAATAATATTCAATAAAGCATTCCATTTATTGTGTCTAGTAACATATCTGTCCAATGAAAAGCGGCATTTTGTTTAAAACAAATCTTTTTCCATTAATATAGTTTCATTTGCCCTAAAAATGATAATTATTTTATCTATAGCAGCAAGTCATAAAGGTGCTCATAAGAGCAGAGTGGTAGGTATGGCACAGGAGGATAGATAAAACAGAAATAAAATAATGTCTTTCACACTTATATTTTAAATGTTTTTGATGCTCTTGTCTAGAGACAAATTTTCCATTAAACCAAAAATAAACTGATATAAAGAAACAATAATTCATCATGACTGTTTTTGAAGAAGCGAGAATTTTAGACAATGAAAAGTATCACGTTAACTTTTAATTATCAAAATTTATTTGAAAATAAAAAATATGTGTAATAGTAGTCCCAGCTATCATGATTCTCTGCATATTTATTACTTCCGCCTGAATATTTAATTTATGACAGTGTATTTTTATAAGATATAAGTAGAGTGAGAAGTTGAAAGCAGTGGATCTGAGAAAAAAAATACCTTCTTGGAAAATGGTGTAATCACACTATATTTAAATATTTTCTACAAAGGATCTTATATTTACCAAGGAAGAAGGAAAAGAGAAAAAAAAACTAGAACACTGACTGGATTTGAAAAATATAAGCAATAAAATTAAATAATTACTTTGAAGGTTTTGCTAAGGGCTGTCCTATCTGATACAGCAACCACATATGACTATTTAAATTTAAAAAGTTTAACTTAATGTAAAATATATAACATTAAAAATGAAATTTCTCAGTGTCACTAGTCATATTTTAAGAACCTAATAGCCACAAGTAGCTAGTAACTACACTATTGATCAAAGCAGCTTATAAAACGTTTTCATTATCACAGAAGTTGCTATTGGGCAGTGTCGTTCTACAGCAGTGGTCCTCAACCTTTTTGGGCATCAGGGACCGGTTTTGTGGAAGACAATTTTTCCATGCACTGGGGGGCAGGGGATGATTCAGGATTATTCAAGTGCATAACATTTATTATGTACTTATTTCTTTATTTTTACATTATGATATATAATGAGATAATTATACCACTTACGATTTTTAAAAAGAAGTGCAGATGGAAGTGGTAAATAATATAACAGGTGGGCCACACACAGACTAAAATAAATGTTGGATTCTGACTTAAAGACTGCCACCAAATGCAGCTGTACAATTGAAGTACATCAGCTCACTTGCCACTCACTGATAGGATTTTGACAGGAGTCTGCAATCAATTGGTTTATATTGTCCAACCTCACTGCTAACGTCCATCTATACTTTCAGTTGCTCCTCAGTGCTGGCATAACTGCCTCAGCTCCACCTCAGATCATCAGGCATTAGAGTCTCATGAGGGGCATGCAGTCTAGATCCCTCACCTGTATAGTTCACAATAGAGTTCACGCTCCTATGAGAATCTGATGCCATGGGTAATCTTAAAGAATGCAGAACTCAGATGGTAATGTGAGTGATGGGACGCTTCCCTCACTCTCCTGCCACTCACCTCCTGCTGTGTGGCCTGGTCCCTAACAGGCAATAGACCGATCAGTACTGGCCCGTGGCCTCCAGGGATTAGAACCAAATTACTCTATAAAAAAGATACCTGCACATGTATGTTTATCACAGCATTGTTCACGGTAGCAAGAACATGGAACCAACCATGCTACCCAACAAAAGAGGACTGGATTTAAAAAATGTGGTACATATAAACAGTGAAATATGACGCAGACATAAAGAACACAATCATGGACTTCACAGCAACCTGGATGGATTTGGTGTCTAAAATACTGAGTGGTCTTTCACAGAAACAAAGAAAGGAGTATCACATGTTCTCACTCATTGAACATTTATCCTAATACTATTAGAGAATGATTGGCAGTAGTGGGAAACTGCCGGGAGAGGGGCAAGGCAGTGGGATTGGCAGTAGTGGGAATCTGCCTGGGAAAGGAGGGGCTCACCTCATTAACAAGGGTACCTGCATAATGAACTTTTGTATACCTAACCCTGAATTGTACCCCACATCTTTAAAATAAGAAAAATAAAAGAAATAAAAAAGAGAACCTTTCTTCTAGAGAATACTCATTAGCTTCTCCACAGATCTTTCTTGTTCATGAAGTATTTTCTATAGCACATGGAAAATATTGAAGCAATAACAGAAGAGAAGCAAAACAACTGTTGTATAAAATTTGTTGTAATTATCTTGACTCTTCAAAAAATTACAAACTTGCATTTTTAATGAAAAACTTTGCATTTTACAGAAACATATAAGAATAAATAGAGCCCCAATATTGTTGCAATATCTAATGGTTAAGCTCATTTCAGCCCAAACACTGTGTGGAACTTATCAATCAGCAATTGTTTAATAGGTGAGGTTATCTACTGTTGTAGATACTTTCAGCACAAACATCAAAAAATAAATCATTGTATTCAAAGATCCAGCACTGAGATTTTGCATCAATACATTTTATAATATTTGCAAAAATACATTTTATTTATAAAATATCTACTTTAGTGGATATTAAAAATTCTACAACCCTTTCCAGGTACTATTTGCATGCAATAAAATTAAATAAGAGCTATTAGTTAACAGGGGATTTAAATCATAACTGAATTTTGGTGGAGTCTTTTTCTCAACATGTATTTCCTAGTTTATTTCTTTTATTTTTATAATTGTCTACTTTTTTCTTTTTAGTTCACCATGTGTGTGCCTGCTCTCTAAGCAGCAGGAGATATAACTAATATGCCAAATCTTGAATACAAACATCTTTTTTAATGTTAAATGATAAAATAATAATGCTAAATCTTACAGAAGTATAAAAACAAATTTAAAAGCTGATGTGTGTCTTCAGTAACATTTTCAAAATCTTAAATTGATCAAATTATTTTGAAAGTGTTCACTTTTTTTGGTCTATATTGATTAACAAGTAAACATACAACCCTGTTTTCAAATAGACCAAATGCCAATTTTTCTCTAAGTCTATTTTCTCTAACCTTATTTCATCATCAATTCAATCTCCCTGCCATGGTCTTTACATTCATAACCCTATTCTTCACTAGAAAGAAATTTAAAAAAGAAAATACATTTGGCAGAAGAAAATATCACCAAAAGCTGTTAACCATAAATAATCAATTGTGCCATGCCATACTCTTATAATTCACTTTGAAATCATAGAACTTGAGTTATGTCTGCAATTGTGTAGTAGGCACGATTCCTTCCCACATACACGTATATACACATATCCAAGAGCAAAGTTTAAAATACTTTTAAGTGTGGGCTTAAGTTACCATACGTCTGACTATTTAAAGTTAATAGCAAGACTATATCTTTAGCCTATCCACTAAAATATAACCACAGAATATAAAAACCCACCCACCCACTGTGCAAAAACCAGAAGTAAAGTAGATGGAATTTATTGATGGATTTTTACTATGGGTATGTTCAAATTGATTTTAAACATTGAGCAAATAGGTATTTAAGCTGTTAAAACAAAATGTGAAAACCACAGACCTTCTTCTTGCAAGAAGTCACTAATTTGGAATGTGCATATTTACTTTCAGGAAAGGATGATTAACAAGTGTTCAAGTGAGTGTTAACACCAGTTTTAGATAAAATGCAGGGCACGTGTCAATGTACAAGCTCTACAATACTTAGTGAGTGCTTACGTGTGCAAGGCTCTATACCAAGCAGTGCTAGAAGAGAGATGAATAAGACACTCATCCTCATAGCCTAACTAGTTACAATAATACACACAAAGAGCTAACCATCATGTCAGGAGATAATTCTCACAAATGAAATATTCATGAATTTGAATTGGGGCCCAGATGAAGAAGCAATTCGTTGAAGTTCATTCCTTAAGAATTTTAGACTAATAATTACATTGATTTGAAATAATACTTAATGAACATAGTTGTAAACAATCTATAATAAATATTGAAGTGATGCATTAACTCTGATCATTAATTATCATGTCCTACATAATATTCTAAACCAAACCCTGTACAAATCAAACTTGAATAAGAAGAAATTTTGAATTTTTGCAGAAAATATAGGCATCTATCCATGAAGCATCAAGCTTTGGAGACAATACATGCTTTGAAGACAATATTTTATATATGAAACAACGTATATTTTGCATAAAAAAAATCTTGGTATTTTTTTTTTATGCTTGCAAATCTTTCTAGATAATGGAAACATGTCTATAAGTTCTGAGAGGAAAAAAAAGTGAAATTAAGTTAGATATTGACTTTGAACTCTTTTTTAATCCCCAAGGCCCAAAGAACAAACATTTCCTTAAGGTAATTCATTTCTAGTATTGTGTAGTAGAAAATAAACCATACTTCCATGGTGCAGCAAATTTAGGGACCAGGTGAGCTAGCTCATAACCATTCCCTATGAAGGAAGGCATAATTTTTCTATTACGGATCCAGTGACCCAGGGAGTAAAATATAATTACTGCACTCAGTCAAACAATCTCTCCTCTAGAAGCTCATCTCTGGCTTCCATGGCAAAGTCAGTTGTAGATTTGTCTAGACATTCAGTGTTCCAAACATACTTAACTGGAACTCTCAGAAAATGAGTTACCAATATAATATGAATACTGGAATAGCTTGATTTGTACATGAATTCTGTCCCATTCCCATTCTAAAGTCTAATGACATTTTTTGGCACATATTGGTACTCAGAAAAAAAGATGGATAGATGATAGATAGATAGACAGATAAGTGGATTGAAAAGTACTGGTCATACAACGTTATCTGAAACTGAATTACTAGTTGAGAGAATGTTCCACCCATAAAACGTACTCATTTATATAGCTGATAAAAAATGTGGTAATGTTATATTTGTTATAATTACTAATTACTACAAAATCTTGAAAATATATCCAAATGCTACATAAGTTTCTTTCTTTAGAAACATGTACTACAGACCAGATGAACCTAATTAAAAGCATCAGTCTGGTCCAAATGTTGGTGGCTTGTGGAATAGAGTGTGTACGTTTGTGAATACATGTATGTCTTGCTGAGACCCTAATTTTGTAACCACAAACTTACTCACCCAGAATCAAAGAGCAAGATTTCAAATACAGTAATTTATTTTTACATAGCCCATTAATTACATTAGTTTTCTGCATATATCCAGATGTGCACAAAAACATTCATTGGAGAATATACAATGTTTCTGCTCTAAAATAGTTCACAGCAAAGCAAATGCAGGCATCCGTATTCCCTGGGGACAAGTTGTCTAACATCAATTTAAATAGATGTGGGCTGAAATTTTAGGTTTGGTTTAAAACTTGAGCTTTCACAATCTTAGCCTTACACTGGACCTTAGTTCATTCTTCCCGGGGAGTTTTTAATGGCATCTCAGTCTCCTAAACAGTGTGCAGTACATTCTGCTTTTCACATTATCATTCTTAATGTGTCCTTGAAATACCTGGGGTACTGAGATTGTTCAGCCACAAAGCACAAGTTTTGTATTGTGTAGCTGGAAGAATACTTAGAAGCATTAGTAATAAAAATGACAGTATGCCATTTTTAACAAATTATTTTTAAAATTAAAAAAATTCTAAATGTTCTGATTTCAGTATTCAAATGCCTGTATCTTGTATGCAATTTGATTTTAAATCTCCTAAGATTCTCCATGCCATATGGTTTCATCCTATCTCAGAGTTATAGAAAAAATTCCCGTACAGCATAAGCAATTACGACTTTTCGACGGTGCTATTCTTTCAGTCTTGGTTTTCTATCCCTTTGTGTTAGACTCATTATTGGTGGCTGCCTCTCAACTCTAAAGAATGACAGCTGACAAAGGTTCTCATAAATCTCACATCTGCTCTTTAATTCCTCTTTGTAGAGATACGATATTTCTCTATGGAGATATCACACTTCTCCTTTGGAAGAGTGTATTAAACGCAAAATCTGTTAAAATTATTTATAAAACCTCATTTTAAAACACCAAAAAAGTCTTGTCACTTAGTCTCTAGTTTAGCCCTATTAGCTTTGCTATTAAATACATACAAATAAATAGTGGAGAAAATATTGGCCATGTAAGAATGTATTTGAAATTCATAAATTTCAAGTTTCAACTTTTTCAGGTTCCAATTTACTAACTAGTGCTAAAATGCAGCCTCTTAGAACAGAAGGAAAAAGAGACTTATTTAAAAAATTCTCACAAACTTTTCTGGACATAAGATGATTTTCATGAACAACATTATGACAAGTTAAGTACAAATAAATGAATGAGAACATATGGATTAAATTTCTCTTAAAGTATACATGATTTTGTAAATCACAAGCAAAAAGGGAAGGGAAAATGTAATTTTAACTTTGCCAAACCCAAGACATTTGAACAATTATTCAAGAAAATATGCCAAACCCATATTTTCCTCTTTTAAATCCACCTAATATAAGGAAAAACACTTTGGACTTGTGCAGCCTATTCTTTCTCAGTAACTCAAAGTTCTGTTGGAATTTTCTCATGTCATCTTTAGAGTAGTTTTGCAAACAAATTTTAGACATAGCATGGCTGTTTTTATTATACATGTAATTATGGGAAAAGTTGAAAAATTATGTACTTTGTGAATAAGGAAGAACTAGGTGTTAGAACTTAAAGCCAATGAATTCCTTTCTTTCCTCAATTCTATGAAAATATTACTCTCAGCCGGACTCGGTGGCTCAGCCTGTAATCCCGCGCCTTGGGAGGCTGAGGTGAGTGGATTGCCTGAGCCCGCGCGTTCGAGACCCTCCTGGGCAGGCGAAACCTCATCTCTACAATAAATCAAAAAAATTAGCCGGGCGTGGTAGCGCACGCCTGTAGTTCCAGCTACTTGGAAGGCTGAGGCGGAAGGATTGCCCGAGCCCAGCAGGTCAAGGCTACGGTGGCCGGGAGCGGCCACTGCACTCCAGTCTGGGCGATCAAGTGGGACTCCAACTCAAAAAAAAAAAAGAAAAGAAAAGGATTGGCAGTAGTGGGAAACTGCCAGGGATTGTGGGGAGCAGGCAGGATTGGCAATAGTGGGAATCTCTGGGGGGTGGCACACTTCATCAGCAAGGTTACCTGCATAATGAACATTTGTATACCTAACCCTGAATTGTACCCCACATCTTTAAAATAATTTTTTTTTGAGTTGGAGTCTCATTGTTGTCACCCAGGCTGGAGTGTAGTGGCATGCTCATGGCCAACTCAGCTTTGATCTGCTGGACTGAGGCAATCCTCCTGCTTCAACCTTCCAAATAGCTGCAACTACAGAAGCACGCCACCATGCCCTGCTAGCTTTTGTGATCTATTGTAGAGACGAGATCTCACCAAGTTGCCTAGGCTGGTCTTGAGCCCCTGGGCCTTGGCCTCTCAAAGTGCTCAGATTACAGGCAGAGCCACTGCGCCCGGCCTAAAATAAAAAATTTAAAATAAAAGTCCAAAAAAAAAAAAAAAAAAAAACACCATGTTTAATAAAATAAAAGACAAGATGGTGAAGTAAAATCAAAAAAGAAAAAATTCCAAGTTAGTGTTTTTGAGGAAAAGAAAACAAACATGGATAGAGAGACTTTCCCAAATATCCTAGCCAAGCCAATCCTAGCAGCCATGTCCTAAATTTATGAATGAACTCATAAATTGTAAACACCTTCAGATGGGTGCTTGTTCAGTTTGACCTGTTTGAGTGAAACTAAATGAGCAAAGAACAGTAGAAGAGAATGAGGTCAGAGGGATTGTTATGCCATGGAAGTCATGGCATGGACTTGGATTGAGCTCTTCAGGATAAGGAAAGCAAGTAAGTAGCATTATCTGACTTTTAAATTTTTTTAAATAATTACTCTGGCTAAACAGAAGGTAGATTGAAGCAGGGCAAGGATACAGGCAAGAAGCCAATTAGAAGCTTATTGCAACAATTCAGATGAGAAATAAATGATTTTGACATGATGAAAACAGTAAATGTTTTGCCAATTTGTGGGGTTTGGGATATTTTGAAAGTTGAAATTATAGGATATTTTAATGGATTGCAAAATCATTTAATCAGTTGTAAGAGAAAAGGGCTTATCTTATTTGCTGATATAAGGTACCCTGAAACAACAGCAGAGTAATGGTTTGGGTAGGGGGTAAATAAATTTCAGTTCAGTTTTCAGTGTATGATGTTGGAGATCTCCATCAGACGTCTAAGGGGAGTTTTTGAGTAAACAGGTGCCATTGTTTGATAAGCAAAACCAGAGTTCAGGTAGAAGGTCTGGGTTGGAGATATAAACCTGGAAACCTCCAGCATTTCTGCAGTATTTCAAACCAAAGTCAGAAACGATTGTTAAGGGAGATTGTGTAGACAGAGAAGAGGAAAGTCCTGCAATTGGACTCAGCTTTTCAAAACTGAGAAACATGGAAAGAAGAGAAGAAACTAGCATTGGAGAAAAGGCTGTTACCAAATTTTGTCTGTCATTATGTTCTATGTGATTTACATACAAAACTGCATTCAATCCCCAATTTTGCAGATGAAAATAACTGAGATTTGGGGAAGTTAAACAATTTGCCTAATATTATAAATGAGATATTCAGAATGAATTCCCTAATTTATCAAATTCTCAAGTTTTAAACACAAATCCACTTATATGTAAAACAAAATTGAGCCTTATAGCTATAGTTTTCTATTATTGTATCAAATTATTCACTGCAAATTACTAAAGCTTCACTTGTCATACACAATGTTATTTGAGATTAAAAATCCCTGGTTGCTCCCTATTTTCCTAACCACAAAACTGCTCACAGCTGGGATATGCTCCATTATTACTTATTCACTACTATGTAAGACAGTTTACCCAGAGCATAAAAAGGAGTGAATAAGGCTGTTAGAAAAGAACAGTCACATTACAACAATTCCACTTGGTTATTACGGCATCATTTCTCCCCTGTTGGTTATATACTCTCAATTGCTGAGCATTATCTTACACTTTAAACACCCTTTATAGTTGAAGGGACTGAAGAATATTTCATTAAAAATTATCATAAAGCTGGCAACCAAAACCAGCTGTAAATAGTTTCACTATGTAAGCAATCGGAATATAAACATTTCCTACCCTAATATAAAAAGTTGAGTGGGAGGCAAGAGGTAGTATTAATGAATCTAGAAACTCAGTTTTACTGTCTGCTTTTTTTTATTATTTCAACTGTTATTAGAGAAAGAGAGAATGCGAAGAATTGCTTCAAAAGCATTGTTTAGCGTTTTTGTCTTACCTCATTTTAAACTCCATAGTAATTACGATTTATGATGGAAATAATACGTATATTAACAAAAATTCAAGAGATTTAAAACTATTCAATGTATCAGCATTGTTTTAAAAGATCAAAATGAATGATTGTTGGATCACTTGTAAGTTATTGTCCAGAACCCAGAACACTTTTCAGATAGTAATTGATAACTTTACAATTAAATAACTCATCGGTTTTCCAACCTCCTGCACTGTCTACTTCTTCTATATTGTTCACTGCCTTCAGAGTTCAAGGAATTTCAATTACCTTACTTTCATACCCTCTTACTTACAAACTTCTAGAAGGTTTTCATCTATAGTTACATGCAATCCTTGGCTAACTGCAGAGTCAACTTCATTGTTTTGAACAAGCACATTTTCCAAGGCTCTTGCTTACTCTAACATTCTTACCTAGTAGGTATTTAATTGGGCCGATATATATATATATATTTTTTTCTTTTGTTTCTGAAACGCCTTAGAAAATTCAGCAGGCTAGGGCATCATTTTTTTTTTAAAGTAGTTATACATTTGGCAATGGATGGGAAGGGAGTCATTTATAGTGACTATTGAAGTATTGAAGATAATGTCAAAGCTTCTATTTTATCTATTTTTAACTTCACACATACACACACACACATATATATGTGAGTATATATATGTGTGTATATATATATATATATATATATAAACTTCTAAACTGAGATTGAGTCTTCAAGAATATTATTTCTTTGGATTTTAGCACTCACATGTGTATTCGTGTGCATATATATAAATCTTTACTATTATTTAATATATGAATTGACAAAGTCACCTCCTGTTCATAAGTCCCCATGCTAGTGATGCATCCAAGGGGAAGGGAAATAGTACTACTGCAAAAACGATGTTGAAGTTGGCAAGTATGTATTTTTGTTATTTTTGAACACATTGTTAAATACTGTAAGTTATGTCTGCCTAATTACATGAATTTAAAGTTTACATTTTGTGGGCTTTACTTATTAAACTTTTACCTAATACAAATAATGAAAATAAAAATAAAAAATGCTAGCCGGGCTCGGTGGCTCAGCCTGTTTTCCCCTGCCTTTGGGAGGCTGAGGTGAGTGGATTGCCTGAGCCCGTGGGTTCGAGACCCGCCTGGGCAAGCGAGACCTCATCTCTACAATAAATCAAAAAATTAGCCGGGCATGGTAGCGCGCGCCTGTAATTCCAGCTACTTGGAAGGCTGAGGCGGAAGAATCGCCGGAGCCCAGCAGGTCGAGGCTGCGGTGGCCGGGAGCGGCCCCTGCACTCCAGTCTGAGTGACAGAGTGAGACTCCAACTCAAAAAAAAAAAAAAAAATTGGGTATGGCAGGCATCGTGGCACAAGCCTGTAGTCCCAGCTACTTATGAGGCTAATGTGGGAGAATTGCTTGAGGCCAGGAGTTCAAGACTTTGTGCAACCTTGCCCTCCCCCCCAAAAAAGTGGGATCTCTATCTGTTGCTAGTGATCCTGACTTTTTCAAAATACATCATCTGCAAAGCTAGAGATGATCATTCTGAGTGAATTATCACAGAAACAGAAAACTGAGTTCCACGTGTTCTTCCTAATAAGCAGGAGCTAAACACTATATGCACATGGGCACAAGGATGGGAACAGCAGACACTGGGACACTCCTAAAGTGGGGAGGGAAGAAAGAGGGCTAGGGTTGAAAAACTATCCAAAGGGTACCATGTACATCACCTGGATGATGGGTTCAATAGGTTCCCAAGCTTCACCATCATGCAATATACTCATGTAACACTCCTGCACATGGACCCCTTGAGTCTAAAAACAAAAAAGTTTTAAGTCTAAAAAAAGTAGAAGCAACCTAAATGCCCATCAACCGATCAATGATAATGGAAATTTGATATATACATATATGTGTGAGTGTGTGTGTGTGTATCATGGCATGTTATCCAGCCATTTAAAAAAAAATGAAATAATGTCTTTTGCAGCAACTTGGTTGGAATTGGAGAACATCATCCTAAGTTAACTAACTTAGGAACAGAGAACCAAGCACCACAAGTTCTCACTTGTGAATGGGAGCTAAACTAAGACTCCACGAAGACATAGAGAATGGTACAGTGGACGTTGGAGACTCAGAAGGAGATGTGGGGGTGGGAAAGGAACAGAAAATCACCTACCAACATATATAATGTGCACAGGTGGGGGTGGTAGCTACACTTAAGCCCACTTCTTCTCCACCATTTACAGTGCAGCCACATAACCAGAAACTATGTATACCCCCTAAAGCTACTGAAATAATAATGTAAATAAGTAAATAAACGTACTAGTGAACTGATCAATAACAACAACAACAACAAAGAATACAGCATCCATGGATGAGGCCATGTCATATGCGCCTAAGCAGAGGTTGGATGTAAGATCTTATTTCCAGCAGGACTGCCTGTGCTCTTGCAGAACTGCCTAGTATACAGAGTTAGACATTGAATAGCTTATATGATTGGGAAGGAAGTAGAAACTAGAATTCTGAAATAACAGAGAACTGCTTTTTTTAAGCCAGCACAGCAGCATTTATAAATCAATCACGTTGCACTGTCACGTTAGGAAGCCACGTTCTTATCTCAACACTGCCTCCAGAGCCATGTCCCACCCTCTCTAGGAACCCATTCTTTAGAGGTACACATCATTCTTGCCAGAGAAGCTATCTCCCTGGTGCTAAGTAATTTGTGATGTGTTGAAAATCAAATTCACACTCAAAGGTTTTTCTGCAATTGAAGAGATTTTCACGTACCCTGAGCTGTGCAAACAGTTCTGAAAGAGCCACATGGAAGAGAAGGGAGTTCTGGGACCATTGGCAGGAGAGGACACTCATGGAGTGTCAACTTAATACACTGATCATGCTTTGAGGGGAACATTAAAAAGATAAAATCTTTCTTTTTCAGGAACATACAGTGACTGAAGAAAGACCAGCTTGGTAATAACAGACCATTCTGGGAGTTAGACCAGGATGCAGATGCCAATAACAGAAGCTTAACAAAATGTGATGGGGGTGCAGAGGAAGGGCCTATTAATGCTAACTGGGGGTTGGATTTACTTGGTTGTTTTCTGTCTTTTTAAGAGTTAGAAACTGCTGGGCGTAACGGCTCATGCCTATAATCCCAGAACTTTGGAAGACTGAGGCGGAAGGATTGCTTAATCCCAGGAATTCTAGACCAGCCTAGGCAACATAGTAAGACTTCATCTTTACAAAAAAAAAAGAAGAAGAATGAATGAATGAAAGAAAAAAATTAGCCTGGTATGGTGGTATGCACCTGCAGTCCCAGCTACTTTGGTGGTTGAGGTGGGAGGTTGGCTTGAGCCCAGAAGTTGGAGGCTGAGGTGACCCATGATGGTGCCACTGCACTCCAGTCTGGGTGACAGAGTGAGCAGCATTTATAAATCAACTCAAAAAAATGAATAAATAAAGTTAGAAACTTCTTTTTTAAATGAAGTGTGTGTAGCCCTCCAATATCTTGACACAAACTAGGTCAGAGCTGTTCTGTTGGGGGCGGAGGCTTCCAACTCGCTTAAACCCAGAGATCCCATCTAAAGTTCTGTCCAACACAGACTTCTCCAGATCAGAGGAGATGTTTCCTTGCAGTTCTGCCCACCACGTTGATTAGAAGGACCACCAGAATAAAAGGCAGAGAAAGCTGAAGGAAGTCAGAACATAGGCAGCTTCAGATGACTTATTCTAGGGGCTTTCTGCGTCTCCTTGGGCTCCTGACTGTTGGACTTTTCCTTGCGGGTTGGCCCATGTGTGTGTGCAGAGCCTAGAAACCAAAGATCAGTCAGCAACGAGCTTCTCATCAGCTCCCCCCACGGGGGAGAAATCACATGTCAACCAAAAGCCAATGTGAGGTTGTGAGGACTTCCTGCTGTCATCCTCCAGAGCAGGGCAGCTTTCAGAGCACTTTTTATATGCATGATCTCATTCAAGCTTCCATTAATCCCATCAGGGAGAATGGACAGGAAGTATCACTGTTTTACAGATGAAATTGAGACCCACTGGTGACTGAGAGCCCGTGACCTCTTGTCACCTCCACGTCCCGTGTCCACAGTGGAGATGGCAGGAAAAGTGCTTTGAACTTTGATACATGTTAGTGCTGACCATGGGGTAAGTGACCCAGGAGCTCATCACTAGGCAGTTGGGGGTCCAGAGCCAGGACCCAAGCCTCTGGATTCCCCCTTTGGAAGCCCTCCCTTGCTCTGGATTTCAACGTCCACCCCAGAAGCATTTTTGATCTCCAAAACAAGGGGGAAAGTGCTAGCAATGCTTGATGTGAAGGCTCTGTATAATGTGGTAACCCCCACATCTGAGAGGGTATGCGCATATACCTATTTCAAAGAAGTCACCCTGAGGTCCAGCAAGTTTATTAGAACTTATGGGAGGCACCGATGGCAGCCATCACCTCAGGACAGTACAGCAAGCAGTTTTTAATCTTTTAAGTCCAAGTCTCACTCTGTCACTCAGGCTGGAGGGCAGTGGCATGCTCATAGCTACCGCAGCCTGACCTGTTGGGCTCAGGCGAGCCTTCCGCCTCAGCTTTCTAAGTAGCTGGAAGAACAAGTGCATGACACCATGCCCAGATTTTTTGTTTGTTTGTTTGTTTGTTTGTTTGTACAAAGGAAGTCTCACCAAGTTGTCCAGGCAGGTCTCAAACCCCTGGCTCAATCAATCCTCTTGCCTCTGCCTCCCAAAGTGCTGGGATTACAGCTGTGAGCAAGTTAATTATTCAAACTGCTATGAAGTGTTTACAGTGTTTACAATTACTTTGTTTAAGAGTGACAACTACATTGTCCTCAGCTCTTCTTGGTCACCTGCATCCTCTGACTCATTACTGGGAATATGTGTATGCTTCAGAGACCAAGCTTGGCCAGAGGCTGCTCCCTGAGGGAAGGGGCAGGAAGAAGCCAGGTATAGGGGGAAAGGGCCTATGCCCAGACAATACCTGACACTCTCATTTCCAGAATGTATCATTATTGATTTTATTGAGTAAAGCCTGGGAAAAGAACTAATCAATGTTACTTTAGGAAAACTCATTTATGTATCATTTTAGAAGTAAAATTTGTTATTATTATTAAAGCTCTGCACCGATCATAATTCTAAATGTTTTACATCCATTCACTCATTTCTTCCTCACTACCATTTTGTGAGGTAGATGTTACTATACCCTCCTTTTACAGATGAGAAAACTGAGGACAGAAAAGCCAAATAATTGTCCCAGGTAAAGCAATCTCCTGACATATAAAAGTTATGATGTGTGCATATCACTTTGTTAGCTCACAATTCCTTTCCCCTTTTAATTATAAACGTCAGGAGTCTAAAGTGAGGGGAAAGAATTAGGCACACAGAACTTCCCACTTTAGCCTGAAGTGAAGGAGAAGCTGGCAGCATTTTGCATAGATTTATTTCAAAGGAGGAAACCAGAAAGCCATAATTAGCCCCTGAACTGGAAACCAATGAAATACCTTTAAAAAGGAGATAAGGAACTAATTACCCTACTTTCATCTGAGGTAAAACATCAAGAAATAGGGTGAAGAGCAATAAGAAAAATTAATTAGAGACAAGGTAAAAATGGAAAAGGAAGATCAATGAAAAAAAAAAAAAAGAGTACAGTCTTCTCCTCAAGGGCCAGGAAAACCCTGCAGTCCATTTCCCAAATTGTCTTCCTCTTTTACGGACAGCAACAGCATGGCTTGGAAAGGTTTGCATGGTTTCTGTGTGCTGGGGCAAACTTCACAAAAGTTTGTCCTCTGGATGTTCAAAATGCATCTAGTAAAAAACCCCCAAACACTAAACAGAGTCCAAAATCTCATGTACTGACAACTTGGGGAAAACTTGTTTGCACAGTCTTTAAATGCATGTCTTCTCAGAGCCTTTTTTGTGCACTGTAAATTGATGTCCAAGAGGATACTAGAGAATACAGTCTTTTCCAAACTTATCTGAAAAGGAAACCCATTTTTCAAAAGGCATGTTGTAGGACTCAAGTTTCAAGAGCCCTGCTTTTGGTAATGGTGTGCCAAGTAAAATAAACTCAGGGGAAATAAATCAGTAAATGTGTGTTACATCTGTTATTTAAATAAGACAATAGATGCATGTTAGGACTGTTATTTAACTAAATCAACAAATGCATTATACATCTGTTATTTAAATAAGTCAGTCAATGCATGCTACATCTGTTACTTCTGCCATTACCTGATACCCACTCGACAACATGAAATTTACACTCATGAGCACAGATGAGAAGAAGCTTATTGAGACCTTTGGAACCTGAGAAGCGAAACTCTTTGCATAAACTGGAGTTTTTGGCATCTGTGGAGCCAGACCGCACTGTCACCAAAGCCCATATCAGCTATACTTGGAAACAAGTGTGAGTGTTTCCAGAAAAGTCAAGTGTTTAAGTTACATTTTTCGGGCACTAGGTTCCCCTCTGCCCTGAACCAGGAGCATTTCAGCACTCTCTACTTTGCCACATCAACCCCTCAAAGCAGCCAAGGAAGGACAGCATTCCCTCGTCGTGTGCCTTGTCCAAGAAGAAGCAAGAGGAAAAACAGGAAGTCCAAGTCTCCTCCCTTGGATGACAGCCATTGGCCTGGCACCTGTTGACAGAATCCACAGGGCTAGAAGCACCAACACAAGGCACAGCACCCGCCCACACAGAGAAGGAGTGTTCAGGCGCCTCCAGGCCCCCCACCTCCTCCTGCTACACCTCCTGGAGCCCTGGCACACTGGGGATAGCTGCGACTCTGCCCCTCTAAGAAGTCCTCCACCGATCACTAAGCGTCAGGAGACTGACAGAGGCAGGGGGGTGAGAAGTAGAGAGCAGGCACATGCATCGGAGGGACTTTCCACCAGCTTCCCACCAGCCACCAGACTGCCTACAGTGGCCTGTCTGGGTGTATAGTTTCACCATCCATCCTGACACCAGGGTCAGAAGCTGCAGGTGCCCCCTCTTGCTCCCTCACAAAATTCCATCACCTTTTCTAAACATATCTTTTGGATCTGGCTTCTCCATCCACTCCTGCCAGGCCTCACCAGCTATGGTGGGCAGCCTCCCTTCTGAGCGCCACTGTTAGAAGAATCAGATCTCATTAAATCAGGCCCTTGATCAAAGCTGTGGCTGCTCCTGGCCAGAGGTGAGTACACATGGAAGACTCTTCATAGCCTGGCCCCGAGCTGCCTACCCAGCCTCCCATCTGGCCTGGTTGACCCCTCTTACCAGTCGTGCTGACACTGTACCATTTGTGGCACAGCACTCTGGCATTATTTCTTTCTGTCCTGCCCACTCTTCCCTTTCCCAGGACTCTAGAAAAACTTTTATGCAGCCATCAAAACCCATGTCCCATTCCTTCTGCACTTCCTTGCTCAGAGCTGGTGACTTTGTCCCTAGGCCTGTGTGTCACTGCCTCTGCAGCGGTATTCACCACATGGCATCCTGGGGGCTGCTGTCCCTCAGCTCACATGTCTGCCACCTCATTTGGGGGAAAGGAGCTCATGTCATTTGTTTTTATGTCCCCAGATGCGCACGGTGTTCCCACATAGTTGTGAAGCAGTGCATGAGGGATGCTGAGGGGCTCCCTGCCTTTTTGCTGCGATCCCCCATGCTCACCCTTCCCACCATGCAGACTGAGGAGGGAGGAAGGAGAAAGAGGTGGCAGCTTTTCTTTTTGTTCTAGTTTCTCTTCCCTATCGCTGGATGCAGTCAGCTTCCATCATTCAGGCTAAAATGTGGAAGAACTGGGTTGAAGGAGAGTGTTATTTGCAGAAGAGGTAGCGCCTTAGGCTGTGTGCTGGGACACAAGACAGGTACATGGCAATAGGGGGTGGTGCCTAAGGCCATGGCGCCACCGGGAACAGCAGTGACTGGCCCCAGCACGCTCCAGGAGTGCTTGGGAAAGCTGGGCAGCTGCACAAGGGGAGCAGAGTGCTGGGGACAGGTTAAGGTGGAGGCAGCAAACCTTGCAACTTGCTTGTCATTGTAACTCTGATTTGCTCCATATTTGAAGGGTGGTGTTTTTGTCCATTTTGTTACTCATTTCAAGCCCTGATGACAGTGAAAGGACCTTTGGAAATGATGATCTTCTGAGCTATTGTTTCTTGCTTATCTGCTTAGTTACAATTAATAATATTTCCTTTTTTTTTTTTTTTCAAGTTGGCGTCTCACTCTGTCGCCCAGGCTGGAGTGGAGTGGCACACTCACGGCCACCCCAGGGTCGACTTACTGGGCTCCAGCAATCCTTCCACCTCAGCCTTCCAAGTAGCCAGAACTATTGGTGTGTGCTACTGCTCCCTGCTTCTTTTTTATTTACTGTAGAGACGAGGTCTCCCCAAGTTGCCCAGGCTGGTCTCAAACCCACGGCGGGCTGAGGCAATCCACTCACCTCGGCCTCCCAGAGTGCTGGGATTACAGTCTAAGCCACTGAGCCCGGCCACAATTGATACTTCAACAACGCATCCTATTAGGAACTTCATACCAACAAGTCAAGACCCCTTGTGCTTTATACCCAAATTCTCCCTACAGAGCTATACATAGGATATTTTCATGTATTCCTATGGATAGAATTATTGTCAACCATAAAAGAACCTCCGGTAAGAGAGTGCAGTGCCACGAATTTTAGTGAGTAAAATTCTGGAATGATTCGAACCACTGGAGTTACATCAATTCATTTAGACAGCCAGGCGTGGTGACTCACACCTATAATCCTAGCACTTTGGGAGGCTGAGGCAAGAGGATCACTTGAGCCCTGGGGTTTGAGACCAGCCTGGGCAACATAGTGAGTCCTCGTCTCTACAAAAACCAAAAATTAGGTGGGCATGGTGGTATGTGCTTGTAGTCCCAGCTACTCAGAAGGCTGAGGCACGAGGATCACCTACGCCCAGAAGGCTGAGGCTGCAGTGAGCTGTGATCGTGCCACTGTCCTCCAACCTGGGCAACAGAGTGAGACTCCAATGCGAAAAAAAATAATAAAATACATTTAGAAATCATAGGTAGCCAAATAAACAAGAGGGTAGAATGCTGTAGTGGACTCAAGCATCTGTCCTGGACAGAGAGGTTAAAGTCATTCACTCAGCTCTCAAAGAGGGGCAGCAATTAGCATTTTTTACATTAAAGGCATTAATCTTAGAAAAGGGAGCATTAAAAAGACACATCATTAATCTCATTTTATAGCATAAGAAAATGGCTTAAGTGCTTAGTGCCTAGATTTTCCAGCTTCTAAATGAAACACTATAAATTTTATATCTCTTTTTTAGTGATAATAATGGCGTTCTGAAATGTCCAGTTTCCCACTGTGAAAGAAAACTGCCCAATTCTTCCTTGCAGGTTTCTACAGGACAAGCAGGGACAGGACCTCCATCTTCACAGTCTTTTCACTTAACCGTACTCCAGAGCTTTTGGAAACTCTGGTATCATAAATGTATTTATCAGGCATCCTCTGGAGTCACCCTCAGCTCCCACCTTAGGTTATCTGACCCATCCCCTCCACCCCACATCCCCACCCCCTGTTGAATCCAAATTAAGGGTTAAATCTCTACTGCAAATTCTTCCTGGCATCAACTTCTTGGCCAGTCATCCCACCAAACCAACTGTGCATTGTGAATAAAACTCATAAAACGAAAAGTGGTCATTGTAAACTGAATTTCTTCATTGATTCCTTGGTTCAGTCTGCATCTACAGGGTAGTTACTGTGTCCAGCACAGTGCTGGAGGTTGGGATAAAAACAAATGGTGCATCCTGGAGGCCATTATGGAAGAAACAGTCCCTGGCTCATGGCCCACCTCATCTCAACAGCCAGCATAGCGTAAATGTTACAGTTCGAGTAAATGCTCAGCTGCTGTCTCTCAATACCAATAAATCAAGAGGCAGGGAACCAGCAGAAAAAAGTTTATTTCTGAATTCAAAATTCAGGGAGACAGAATCTGGCTCCTGGCATTTCTGGAACTGGTCTGCTTGCCCCTTAGGTTCCACAGTCCGTTTTCATAAGTTTAGGGTTGCTGGTACCGATACAGTGACTACATGACTGACAGCATTGTACAGACCTCAAGTCACAGCCGCATTTTGTTAACAGTAACATTTATGGTCCACATCTCCTGGC